>VMDO01022779.1:0-32894 GCA_007922755.1 Pedetes capensis | reverse complement strand
TTTTTTTCATCTTCCTTCTATCCTCAATCTACTCCAACATGACTTTAGCTCCATCTCATCATCAGAAATTCATCTGGTAAAGTGACTAAGTCATACTATTCTCTGCTCCCTCCTTGCTTGAACTCTAGAAGTTTTCTTCCCATTTGAAAGTTTCCATTTTCTTGAAATCCTCTTTTGTCCTCTAGATTATTACATTCTTTTAATCTTTCACTTATCATTGTCTGCTCCTTCATAATTTCCTTATCTGACACCTCTTTCTCTACACAAATACACTTACACACACACACACACACACACACACACACACACACACACACACACACACACACAGAGCCCATACTTCCTCTTGAGGACTAACCAAAACCTTCAAGTCCAGGTCCTAAATGCCTCTCACTTGTGCCTATTTGTCTCCCTCCCCACTTGTATCACATGCACAGGAGGCCACTCACCATGCCAACATGGTCAACTTCTGGTGGTGGCTCTCTTCCTGGTTTATGGATGCTTGCTTTCTCTTTCTCCTCTGTCTCTCTGCCCCTTATATGGCCAGGGTTTTATGTGTTTGAAGCACTACCCTTATGACCTCTTTTAACTTTATGTACCTCCTAAGGACCCTATCTCCAGATGCAGTCACAATTTAGGAGGGAATGCAATTAAGTCTATAACATTCTACCACTTGCACACACACACTCCAATTCATGTCTTTATTACATGTAAAATGCATTTATTTCATCCCAACAGGTCTCCAAAATTAACTAATTCAGTCATTTTCCAGTGTTTTATCCTTTATTAGCTATAAATAATAAACAAATACTATTTTTATTGGTTTATAATGCTTTTTTGTTCTGTGATAAATTATTTTGGAATGACTGAGCTAAGAAATGTAAGTGCACATTTAATGAAAAATTAAATACTGAATTTTCATTTCTGAAGATAGCTGATGAATATGTAAATTGTCAAAGTTGTTTACTACTATGACACAATCACAGATACCTTCTGTGGTACAGAAGTAGCTACAGAGATATGTTTACATATCAATCTATGAAACATATTTTCATCTAAAGCTAATTGCCTATTATTCTAATTAATGATGTTTATGTTCATTACAAGGTTATTTTTCTTTTCTCTTCTTTTCTTTTCTTTTTCTTTTTTCTTTATGTAATACATTTGAAACCTGAAGTGATAGTGGTTAATGTAGTGGCTTTATCAGCAAAAAACCATCACAGTTAAATGATGCCAGAATAACATCAGAGTCATTTTCTGGTAGAAAATAAGTGAATTCCAAGAACAGGGCTTTTTTCATAAAATTCATAGAATCAAATAAAAGCTTTTAGAAGTCCATTCTGCCAGAAGTGAAACATCTATCACTATTAATATTACTATAAACTTGATTAAGTTCAAAATTGAACAAAATATTTATTGTGGTGGTAATAGGAGCACAATACATGTGTGGAAGAACAGGGCATTTTGGTTACAACAATTTTAAGGAACTGTGGTGCAGAAATTGTCCTTTATCTGATGTGGTGTACATTTAAAGAATAATTACATCCAAAAATAGCAATATTTACTAACCAAAATATAACCTAAAGATATCAAATTTTATAATAGTATCATGTGTATGTACAGATAAACTGACTGAATAATGAAATTGTTGTGATGAAGTTGATGTTGAAGTAAATAGAAAAATCTACAATGCTATCTGCTCTTTCTCAATTTACTTCCAAGAAATTGTTTGGAGTTTACAAATGTTTTAATCTTTGTAAACCTATTTTCAGTCAACCTAAGTATCTTATCTTACTCCCCCAAAACAGTCAACCATTGAAAACCTTATGAATAGCAGAGAAGCACTAACAATTCTGTTTCACCTGTTGTGTATAGGGTCGTTATGAGTGGGACACTTACTCGATGGCACCTAACAACAACAACTAAGTATCTTACAATGGGAATTAAGCTTTTGTAAATTAAATCAATCTTCTAAATTTTGGTAGCATTTGTTCCAAATCAGTTAAGCATCATGACTTGCTGTGCTTGACCAAGGAAATGCCAAAATTCTCACTTTTGTTTTGTTGTGTTTTGATTTTTGAGACAGGCCCTCACTACATAGGCCAGACTGGCCTCAAACTCATGATCCTTCTGGCTTGGCCTCCTGAATGCTGAGATCATAGGTGATTTGTCAGTTTTGAAGCATGTTAAAATTACTATGGCTACAGCCAGGAAGATATTGACATTTGTCCTCACAAAAGCAAGAAAGGAACTGAGTGGATTAAATAATGAAGACAGAGTGGTGTATAATTTTAAATCTTCTTTCCAGGTGTAATATCCATATAGTAAAGTTTGCAAAGTGATCATAATGGTACAGTTTGATGTATTTTTCATTGTTTGATGATTATTTTACAGTTGAAAATATACATACATGTGCATATATGTTAACACCCATATAATTACTACCCTGATCAAGATACAGAATATTCTAATATCTCATAAACTCCCTTCACACTTCTTTGAAAAGAAAATCTCATTTCAAAATTTAATATTCTAGTTTTGAAATATGTGGATAAACTTTTGGTAGAGCTATTTTCAATTGCATACATTCATATTACATAAAAGAATGCAATGTAATTTACAAGGCCCATGATTTTGAACATCTAAATTAAGATAAGCATTCAAGGTTCACAATAACAAAACTTCCGTGATGAGTTAGCATATACTCTCAAATTTAAACCATACTCTTTCAACAGTTTTAGAGGACTACAAAATCAGATTTGGATTAGTATCACATGCAAATTGGATTTGTGGCATCTAATCCCTGTACAATTCTAATCTGCATCTGATTTTGTAGTCCTCTGCACCTAACAATAGCATCAATAGCAAGAAAACTATTGAAAGGCTGGAGTTTAGCTCAATTGGCAGAGCACTGCTCTGTGGTCTCTGAGGCCATGGGTTTGATCCCCAGGACACAAAAATGGGAGAAGGATGTGGCAGTCCACTCCCTAAACAATCCCAAAACAATCAGCTATGGAAAAACCTATGAAGGTTGCTATGAGTTGGACATAACTTGACAGTGTCAGGTCAACGAAATAAAGCAAGACCCTCGAATAGATGGTTTGACACAATGCCTGAAACAATGGGCTTAAACATGAAAAAAGATCTTGTTCCTGGCACAGAATTCAGAAATATTTCATTCTGTTGCACATAGGGTCAGACCTGCCTCAACAGCATCTAACAACAGCAGCAGCAGCAGCAAAACTATTGAAAGGCTGTGGGTTAGATTTGAGTATATATAGTATGTCTTGTGAAATATATTGTTTAAAACTTACTCAATATGAGGCAAAAAGATAGTTCCTATAAAAATATTGAGACTGAAATATAAAGTTGAATAAAACAAATGAGAATTTAATATATCCTTTATAGGGCAGAATTAGCTCTGGTTCATTTGGTTCTTCAACAAAAACAAAGGTAATATTTTCTCTCCTAAAAATATTATTGTGCTCAGAGATGGTTCAGTGGAAAGTAAAAGTAATTCCAAATTTATCAGCAATACCATATAATTTTAAGGATTACTAGCAATTTTTGACAAACTAAGAATGGACCATAGTAAAAATATATTTTTGTGGTGTTAGATACAGATATAACTATGAAATTGATTAAAATATATGAATGTGTGCCAAGTATATTTGTTTGCTATTTTAAATGTTGATATAACTGAAGATTTTTAATGTTTTAATGCACAATGTTCCATATTTTAATTTTGGAAGAAATACTTTTAAACTACTTATTAACAAATAACATCAAACATATAGAAAGAGGTTGTTGTTGTTGTTGTTGTTGTTATTGTTAGGTACCATTGAGTCAGGACCAACCCATAGACTCCTTCACAGGATTTTCAATGGCTGATTGCCTTCAAGATTGGTTTAGGAGTGGATTGCCATATAATTTTCTCATATAGAAAAAAAGTGGAAGGATAAAAATTATGTGCAGGATATCCAAATGAGCTTGAACCTCATTCAATTTTGTTAATATTTTGTTCACTTGTTTTAGTCATTTGTGTGTTCCTTCCTCTCTTTCTCATACCTTTATACTCTCCTCATCTATTCTGAATTTTTTTCCTTACATGTCACTTATTCAATATTCTCTTATTCTCTAGAATGCAACCTCCAAAAAGGTGAGAACTATGTTTAAAATGAATAAACGGATGAAAGACTACACTAGTTCTTAATATCCTTTTAATGTCTCATCATTATATTTAGCCATATCTATATTCCATCATGGAAGACAGACTCGGCAACCCACTCCCAAAAATCAACCCACCATTGAAAACCCTGTGAATACCAGAGAAGCACTGACAACAGCGTTTCACCTGCTGTACATAGGGTTGCTATGAGTCAGATACCCAGTTGACAGCACCTAACAACAACAAATAACATATTCCATGAGCCTGCAGGGTAGCACTGTGGTGTCAGATCTTGGAAGCTAAGCAGAGTTGGGCCTGGTTAGTACTTGCATGGGAGACCTCCTGGGAACACCAGAACCTAACAACAACATAGTCCACAAATATGTAAATACATAATAAATGTGAAAAATATTTAGCCCCTTTCTTTCTTCACTCATTCACTTACTACATATTTATAAATCAGCTCTATTGTGTGCTAGAAGCTCTTCTCAAGGTGGAGGACTCCATAATTTTAGAAATATATGTAAGGTTCTTTGTCTTGTAAAGCTAACATTCAGGGATAGGGAGACTAAAAATGAGGCAAAAAACCCTCATTTAATAAATCAAAAAAAAAATTCCAGCTAGCAGTGAGCACTATACAGTAAGAGATCTTCATGTGTTGGTCAATACGGGGAGTTATAAGAAGAAAAGGCTGCTTTAGATGGGATTACAGATGACTGCTCCATGGAGATGGCATTTGAACTGAAATTGGGACAGGAAGGAGCCATCTATTCCAAGAACAGCCAGCTCTTCTTACAGGAAGGGATTGTGCATGAAATGTAGACTAATGAATTTGTTTCAGAAATGCCTATATACAAGAGTCACAAGGGATTAAGTCATCTCAAAGGATAAGTAGCATCCTTAAATTTCTGCAAAATGCATTTAATTTCCTTACATGAAAAAGTATTTGTCTAGATTAGTGCTATTACTGTTATTATTACAATATTATTATTTGCCTTTATATGGTTGCTGTTGTCTGGTGAATACAAATGTGCTTAACTGATATACTCAGTATGTGCTTTGTAAACATAAGCCATCTTGAGTATTTAATAATATGTTAATACATGCACCAGGTTGCGTCTCAGCTCATAATACAGTATAATATGAATCACCACACTTACAGTTCTGAGAGACTGCAGAAAGCCTTTCCTCTTCCTTGAAGTCATTCTGATATATTCAGACAGCTCAAGCAATGAAATTCTAAATTGAAAATACAGCCTGAAATCATTCAATTTAGGCTGTGTCCTTAAGCTGATGCTTTTGACACATGTTTTCCTTACAATGGTGGCCAATTTCCTTTATAAAGCAACTCTGGCATGGATTTTTGTGCCAAAAGTGGAATTTCAGATGTCTGAGTATGTACCTGTGTTTATAAATCTTTATTACAACAATATATTTGTCTTTATTCTAAACTATAAATAATTGAAATAAACTAAATTTTGGATAAGTCAGGTTGTGCATATGATTTTATTACTCTAAGTTAATTTGTTCTACTGTTCTCCCTTGTTATTGCCATCGAGTTGGGTTCAACTTATAGCAACCCTCACAGGTCTATTCAAGTATATATGGTACTTTCTGCAGCATACATATTCCCAGGATTTCTTGTGTAAATCCAACTATTATAAATGTATTTATTTTCTAAAAGCATAGGAAGAGCTTGGATTTTGAAAGAATCCTGCAGAGTCATTTTCCTCCCTAAGAATCTTTTTATTATGTGAATCATCATTCTTTATTTCATAAATAGAAAAGTCAGATTTTCATGGATCAGGTTTTCTTAGAGTATATCTATTGTATCACATTCTTTATTCATAGATAGTGTTGTACTTTATAAAGCACATTAATATCTCTGCATATACTATAGTTGTGCAATCTATTTTAGAAATTAATAAAGATGATGACAAATGGGCTCGATGTTACTTTCAGAACAATGTCCATGATATTTCTGTATTACCTCTGGCTTTTTATAGTTGTTTTGCATTTGAATGGCCTCAGCAATGGATGCTAATAGAATGAGACCTCACATGGGTTTTTGTTTTTCCAGCATTTTAAACTATTTATTTTGTTTATTTTTTTATATTAAACTTAAGAGTTTACTTTGAATATGTTTTTCTTTCACAGTGTTTTTGGTCATGGTACTTCCATTTGACATAAAGCAGGTAGCTCTTAGCACAACATAGTAATAAAAAGATCATGGATTTTGGATGCAAAAATATCTATGTCTTAATAATGGTTCTCTTTTTTATAAAATGTGTGCTCTTCAGCAGCTTATTTATGTTCTCTGGACTCTGATCCCGTCTCTGAAAGTCAGATAATAATAGCTTATAGAGAGTTGGTGTTGATTTGAAGAACTACCTGGTAACTATAAACGATATTAACAAATGGTGTCTGGTACTTAAGACATTTTATGAGTCATGTATAAATTGAAATATATTATTTTTAAATTATTATTTGTTTTAAAATCCAATGGTTTGAATTAGGCTTGATGTCATCTAATATAAAAATACCCTATGTAAATAATTTTCTAATAATTGTTCAGTAACTTAAAAAGAATATCTGTGAAATTTACAATTATGTTGTTGTTGTTAAGTGCTGTGGAGTTGGTATCCGACTCAGTGACCCTGTGTACAACAGGTGAAACACTATTGTCTGTGCTTCTCTGCTGTTCATAGGGTTTTCAATGGCTGATTGATTTTTGGGAGTCAGTTGCCGGGTCCGTCTCCCAAGCTTACAGCACCTGGTGTTCCCAGAAAGTCTCCCATCTAAGTACTAACCAGGCCCGACCCTGCTTAGCTTCCGAGATCTGATGGAATCAGATGCCACAGGGTTACAGCTGCAGGCTTACAATTATAGCTACTACGAAATCATGTAACATATTCCTAATTTGTCCAGTTTTATGAAAATTCATTTACTTACTACACAATTATTGACAAAGGATATTAAAGCAATATGTAACAAAACAAACAAACAGCTAGGTAGATATGAAAGTGATTGAATAAATAGTTGTGGGTTTTTATTCTTGAAATTATTTGTACTTTTGGTGAAAATCAGTAAATTTGTAAGGAAATATATAAAGAAGTTTCAAGTGAGTTACTAGGATCATCATAAAACAAGATTGCCTCGGTGAAGTGAAACAGCAGCAATAATAAAAAATTCCCCAAATAAAATCATTGAAAGTATCCATATTATTAAGATTTTCCTTTTGAACAATAATAGTTAACTTTTTCCTTTACTTTAATATTTTGCTAGCATAGTTATACATAAAAGTTCAATAAACATTTTCTATCTGCATTATATCATTTTAAAGTAATCATTAGTGTGTTTGAGTTCATGATTTTCACTGAAAATAACTTACTTTGTACAAGACTGGAGGAGTGTTAAAAATTATCCATTAAGATGTCAAATACACTGAGTAAAAGGCCAATAATTTTGGATAAACAATAAAAACTGCTTTTTCCAAAATTACTATCAATATAGTGAAAAATGTGATAGGCTGAGAAAATATATTTATATCACATGAAATATTATTGGCAGAGTAAAATGGGCCATTTGGGAAAATATCTTCCCTTCCTTCCTTCCTTCCTTCCTTCCTTTCTTTCTTTCTTTCTCTCTCTCTCTTCCTCTTCTTCTTCTTTTTTTTTGGCAGTACTGGGGAGTTGAACCCATAGCCTGCTAGACAAGTGCTCTACCACCGAGCTGCACCCCAAGCCCATTTTCTGTTTTTTGTTTTCTTTTGTTTTGTTTGTTTGTTTGTTGAGACAAAGTCTAAGTTGCAAAGGCTGCCTCTGGTCTCAAACTCATGATCCTTCTGCTTCAGCCTCCTGAGTTGCTGGGATTACAAGTGTGTGCCATAGCACCAGTCTATGTAGGAAAAGTTCTAATGTTGAAGTTATCCATTCACTATTGCCCAGCAATCCCACTCCTATATACACCAATTCATGTGCACTAGATGTTCATCAGAATGTTCATATCAAGTCCTAGGAAATTTATAGGAATGATGTTGCTATATCATTCCTAATGATATCATTCCTCACAGTCCCAAACTGGAATCCATCAACATGTCCATCAACAGTGGATCTGATAAAATTGGATACAAAGAAGTATTATCTATGAATGAAAATTAATGGACTGCAGCTATGAACAACTTGGAAAGATCTTGCATTTACAGTAATCAGCAAAAGAAGTCAGAATTAAACCCACATTGTGAGGTTCTTTTATAAAAGTAGGTTAAAATAAATGATACTCTCTAAGAATTCCTATGCAAGTATATTTTAAATGAAGAAAGCAAGGGAAAGTTTACTACTAAAAGTAGGAAAGCGTTATCTTTGAGGAAAAGAACCTTAGAATGGGGCAGGAGTGCACAAGGAGAATAAAGTTCTGGCAGTCAATTTGATAGCCTGGATATTTGCTTTAGAGTAGGGGCTGGGGTTTAACTCAATTTGTAGAGTGCTACTCTGTACTCTCTGAGGCCCTGGGTTTGATCCCCAACACTGCAAAAATGGGAGAAGGAGGTCGCAATCCATTCCTGAAGCAATCTTGAAACAATCAGCCAATGAAAGTCCTATAAATAGCAGAGAAGCACTGACATAGTGCTGGGCATGGAGTGTTTCCTTCTGTTGTACATAGGGTCTCTATGAGTCAGACCCAACTTGACAGTATCTAACAACAACAACATAATAATAATGAACTGGACATCTTTGTTTGGTGCACATGCATTTAATTTCACAGTATTTTTTAAAGAAAATTCTTTTAAAGAAAAGAGCATTCACTGATATTTTTGGCTTTTGTTTCTTGGTATAATTTTTTGTAACACTGACTAAATGGTAGATGTGACTCTAGCAGCCAAGGCAGAAGAGAATTTTTATAAAAACAATTAACTCATCAGTCAACAAAACACCACACCATAACATGTGGAAGACATCATCAGCCAAATTAGCTCTATGGATATCTCCTTCTTGTGGAATGCCTGGATCTACAACAAACATATTTCAGGCTTCTACCTACTCATGTCTGAGGTATTTGGGCATTTGACTAAAAAAAAATCATAGGAAGTTTCAACTCAAAGCATCCAACCACCCAACTAAACTGGTGTAGTGTCTTGAAGGACCTTTGGCTGGGTCTACAGCATTATTACACAGAGTTGCATATAACTAAAGTCTCCAACTATGGAGAATAAGTTACTTGATGTGTCAGGCACTGCTTCTTGTTGATCAGAGTTTCTTTACAGGGTCCTTGAGTGAAGAATGAAAACGTTCCCCTCTTATTTACTCTGCAAATACATTTGCATCAGTTGCTGCAAGAGTATATGTTGTACAAAACAGATTCTGTGTTCTGTGTCTTTGCTTATCTCCCATAACTTTTTCTTTACTAATAAACAAAGAAGTATTTTCTATGATTAGAAAGAGCAGCTCTGGAATCATTAAACATATTCTACCCTCCATAATGAAAAAATGGGCAATGATACAAATGATTCTAAAATTTAACAATAAAATTCTAGATATTCTTGTGGAAAGCAAAACATAAAACTAACTTTTAGTTATAAAACTAAAAGTTTTAAGTTTAAAGTTTAGATGCTAAGTTTAGGAACTAGAAGGTGATTGTATTTTAAATAACAATAGAATTTTCCATAACAGTAGAACTCTAACATAAGTATAAAATACAGCTGTGACATGAAAACAAAATGCAAGCCTTCCACAAACATTAAGAACAAGAGGAGCTTAGACAAGTGAAAAATACCCTTTACATTTTCGATTTTTTAAAGAGTCCACTTCAACATTTTTAGACAAGACCTTTGATTTGTAACCCAAAACAGGACAAATTTTCTGAAGAGAGAAAATAGCTATACTTACAATAAGGAAGAAATTTGTTAAATGAATGTACAGATTGGAAATAAAAGACTTCTGGACATAGTGACAGAAGCCTCATTTTGCTTTAATAGTTAAAGTTAGTCCTATTATGAAAAACATATATTGATTTAATATTATGGGCTAAGTAGCAGAGAGAGTTGGGCCAGTAAGATTCAACATCCTGTTTTCTACTTGACAAGAGCAATACAGTTCTTTCACAATCACTACTGGGATCTACCTTCTGCTGGCTGCTGAATCCTTGACCCCTCTCCTGTGTGCTCCCTCTTAACCCCTCTTACACCTGTTGTAGCATTCCTATAGTGTCCAAATTCAAAAATGGTTTGCATGAAATGAAAAGATTCCATTTTTTTTTACCTTTGTCCAATATAAAAGGCACATTAAATCTTTATATTCTTTTTATTATAAATGATCTTGATCATATAAATCAACCTGGTTATATTATTCTTTCTGCATGGAAGGTCCTGACTAATATTTCTAGCCTGATAAATTCTCCATTTTCACCTTTGGAAACCTATTATCACTCAACCTAAGTGTGTCACTAACCCAGTCATCTTCCAGTCTTGCATTTAAGTGACTATTAGGGTGTGCTTTATGAAGTTTGAAGTGACCCTCAATTCCTTTTCATATGAAATATCTATAAGATATCAGTGACAATAAGATACCATTTCTAGGGAAAAGCTGCTGTATTTTCTCCAAGGTCATAATTGTACTAAAGCATCCAAGGGCAATGTTTTCAGACTGAATTCTATTTTTCCCTGAGACATATAAAAGAGGATTGATAAGCCTATAATTCAGAACCCACTTACAGACTTACAGGAAAATTATATATTTATAACATTCCTGATGAAAGAACACAGGTCAAAGGCAAAAAAGAAATAGGGCCAAGAAGAGCACAAAATAGAGAAAAAAAATCCCTGAATGTTTTCTGACTATAGGATAATTTTCTTGGAAGACTAAAACGCACCTCTAGAAAATACTAAGGGCATGCCTCGATATGCTACCATACATTACAGCTGAGCATCATGGCAAGCCCTTCATGAACACTGGATGGATTAAAGTACTGCATTCAAATAATGGTTTCCAGAATTAGAGAACAAAATAATTGATGCGCTGTATAAGCTAGATTTCAGAATGATATCTCAGCAGTGGTCAAGTTACAGGTCTGCATATAATTTTCCAGCACTGAAGGTTTCCTAAAATTGAGGAGTTTGGACATCTAGTTATTACACACTGTCTTCTGGGAAGGTGAGTTTGTCATACATAGCGTACAATGTAAGCCATTAGAAATACAAGGACTTGAATTCAGTTCTTTGGAGAAAGAAAGATTCCCCCAAAGATTTATCATCTTTTTCCATTTTGCACAAGATACTTTTAACATGTGGAAAATTAAGACTTCAAGTATGACCTCTACTCCCTTTGCATCCTTTCAGGTTTTTATTTTTGTTTTTATTCTCCTTTCTTTTCTTTTCTTTTCTTTCCTCTCCTCTCCTCTCCTCTCCTCCTCCTCCTCCTCCACCTCCATCACCACTACTACTACTATTTCTTCTTCTTCTTCTTCTTCTTCTTCTTCTTCTTCTTCTTCTTCCTTCTTCCTTCTTCCTTCTTCTTTCTTCTTTCTTCTCCCCTTCTCTCCCGCTCTCTCTCTCTCTCTTTTTTACAGTACTGAGGGGTTGATCCCAAGGCCTTGCACATGCTAGGCAAGTGCTGTACCACTGAGCTGCACCCTCAGCCCCTTCTTTATTTTTAATTTTGAAACACGGTGTCACTAAGTTGCACAGGCTGCCTCGGGCCTTGAACCCATGATCCTTTTGCTTTAGCCTCTCAAGTTGCTAGGTCTACAAGCATGTGTCACTGTACCTGGTTCATCTCATTTTAATCCTCATCAATACCATACACTTCGTTTCTCATCCTGGTTCCTTTTCTCCAGACTAAGGAATGGCTAGCCTGCAGCCATAGCCCTGTGGCATCCAATCCGTCAGATCTCAGAAGCTAAGCAGGGTCAGGCCTGGTTAGTACTTGGATGGGAGAGACCACTTGGGAACACCAGGTGTTGTATGCTTGGGAGAAGGACCTGGCAACCTACTCCCAAAAATCAATCCACCATTAAAAACCCTATGAACAGCAGAGAAGCACTGACAATAATGTTTTGCCTGTTGTATGTAGGGTCACTATGAGTCAGATACTGACTTGAGGGCACCTAACAACAAGGAATGCCTCGCCCTTATCCTTGCCAAGGTCAGTCCCTCCTCCATCTTTGCCCTTGATTGCATCTATCCCAACCTCTTGAGGAATTGTTCTCCACCATGTCCTCTCCTGTTCCTCAACTTCCCGTTTTCCAATTTAATTTGTACCTTTCTTGTGTATGTGTAATATTGAAGTCTCTCCTATCCTTAAAAGAAGTCTCCTGGCTACCTGAATGTATTCTTCATCAATATCCTCCACATCATCTCCCTCATCTGATCACCCAAATGCTCAAAAAAGTCATGCCCACTTACTGTTTCCCTTTACTTTTTTTTCAAATTGTGTTGTCCATTTTTCTGCTCAAAAAAATGAAGAATCCTCTTTTATCCAGACTGTGAACATTTTTCAAACCTGTTTTTGTATTAACTCATTTATAAGTTATTTGAATACTCTTTTAAAACATTTTGTTCTTTATCTGCACATTGTATTCTTTTGTTAAATTCCACTAACAGTTTCTTTTCAGGCTCCATAAATCCTTGCCTTAGGAAGATAGGATTAGGTAAACTATCCTCCACACTCACGTGAAACTGCTAGGTTTTCTATGAAAGACTGACTGACATTTTTAAGATATGGAAAGTCCTTTGGGAGGGTTGAGAACCATCAGTTATAATCAGGTTTTTTTGTAAAACAATTATACTTATTTCCCCCTGAGTAAAATCCCCTGAGAAACTATCAGCTGAATGTGAACTTAGATGTTTTGAACTATAGTAATTGTCACGTGATTTTTAAACATCATTTATTGTCATCCCCAATTTTCCCACTGGAGTATGAAATAAGCATTATTTCCTAGGAAGAAATCTGGAAAAGTATTCAAATTGTTTTTCTGAATGTTAATACAACCAGTGAATAATATTTCTGTGCTCACAATCCAAGGGTTCTTATATATTTCAGCTGAGATTATCCCATGGCATGTGCTTATATTGTTAAACTGTCCCCCTCTGCAGAGAGTATAGGAGACCATGAAGACCATAGTTGTTCCTGTTAGACCCACTCCCAACCACGGCTAAAAACCCCATTATTATAATTTCACAAAGTCAGTCTTGTGAGGTGCCTTAGAATTTAGTCCACACTTGTGCACAAAAATTGGAGCTGGTCAGAAGGTCACAAAAGGTGAAGCTCTGTGCCTGTAGCACTCTTATAAGTGTCACTGGCTTCAAGGTGTGCCACTGATGGGTTTCAAGCTGGATTATCATTAGCTCACTTTTTTCTAATAGACTTTACCCAATCTACGCCTTAAGAATGGGACACACTATATGTTAAATCACTAACACCAAGAAAAGTACCAATTTAAAGTTTCAAACTTTGCAAACATTGTCACTTACCAATGGTCTCTCACATTTACAAAGAAAAAAAGCTATATAAAACTTGTGGCCATATCCACCCCCATATGTCTGTCAGCTTATCATTCTGGGTTGTGTGGGAGGGTGTTGCTGGGATGCTGAAAGCTATGCCACTGTATTTCAGTTACCAGCAAGGCCACTGATGGTGGACAGGTTTCAGCTGAGCTTCCAAACTAAGACAGACTAGGGAAAAGGACCCAGCAGCCCACTCCTGAACCAATTTGCCATTGAAAACCCTATAAAGAGCAGAGAAGCACTGTTAAATAAAGTGCCAAAAAATGACCCCCCTAGGTTGGAAGACATTCAAGAAATGACTGGGGAAGAGCTGCTTCCTCAAAGTAGAGTCAACCTAAATGATGGGAATGGAATAAAGCTCCTGGAACTTGTGTTGCTGATGTGGCATTACTCAAAATGAGAAGTGATGCAACACCTGCAACATTGGGCTTAAACATAAAAGGATCATGTGCATGTCACAGTGTTAGGTAGTGTTTCATTCTATTGTACATAGGGTCACAATGAGTCAGATCTGACTTGACAGCACCTAATGATAACTAGCCACATATCTAAACCATAAGACCTAACTAATGACAGATCATTTTTATGTGCCCCAAGTTAAATAATTTCACTGAATAAGTAAATTAGTGATTACACACTAATAAAATGTAAAATTTAATGTCAAGTGAAGTATATTCACAGAAATGTTAAAACATATGTACATTTAATGTGTGTGTATATATATATATATATATATATATATATACATAATATATTTTAAATAGATTGAAATTATTACGGTGAAAAAATCTAGGTATCTGTCTCCTTTTCTCCTACAGAAAGTAATTGGTTTTCAAAAAATTTATGTTTTAGCAGTCCTTGTGTTAATAAATAAAAAAATCTGAGGGCTACAATGTGATTCAGAAATATCCAGAGTCTATAATTTATTCCCAGAGTAAATATAAATCCTATGAAATTCATTGTCTGCTGCCAGAAAACTTGTTTAATTATGAATGAAACCACTTGGACATGTTGTCTCTTTAGGGACACTATTAGGTATTAGGTCCCTATTTGGAACATAAGAGCTTGTAAGTCCTTTAAAAATTATCCCTTGTGAGTACAGCACTTCATCTTAGTACAGCATTAGAGCCCTTGGCTCTGGAATAGCCCTAGCACTACTTAGTATATTGGAAAGATAGTCACAAAAGCACATTATGGTGTCCTTGCATTTTAGAGGTTTGGGCTATGGACTTATTTTTAGTTATTTTTTTTTTTACTTGAGTCAGTCTGGTGCGATTTCCGTATTATGAATCAGATCCAGCTATTCAAATAGTAACATAGATGTGTACATTAAAGATTTTTACTATAAAGATGTCCTCTAAATATGCTGGCTTATCTTAATATTCCAAAGTGATTAAGTTAAAACCACAGTATAAGTATAAACATAAGACATCTTATTCCTTTTGATCCCAGTTCTCCCAGGCATACTTCAGAGAACCAAGATGTTTCCAATCCCTGCTCAAGCTGGACCCTTGGAGAAGTGTAAATGTGAGGCTACTTTTACCAGACATCATTTGACAGGCCACTTAGTTGGCCTCCATAAGAAATAATACTTTGAATGGGTTTAAATATGACTCGGAATATATCTCAAATAAAATGTGTTCAAGAGCTGGAAAATGTGTCTGAAACTTGAACTTCAACAGTGTGTGAGCTGCAGTGTGCTATGAGTTGCAACAGGCAGTGAGTTACTAATTTTAGACTCCCTTATTGTGGCCAGGAAAGGTTGCTTGAGGCAATGAAAGTCCCCAAGCAACTTATTTCTATCTGTGAGGATTCTGACCTATTCACTCCAGGGCATCATGGAAATAAGATTTCATATATAGCCAGATGTGTAAAGATTGAAATGCTCTGGTTTGAGAATGGAGGTTTAATTTTGACTAAAGTAAGATATCTGGACATAAACTTTCCAGCATTAGTTGTATGGCTCAGTAATGTCATCAAAGACCCAACTTCATTATACTCTTCTCTTTTCAGAACTCTTCACAGTTCTCAGCATACTGATGCTTGTCTTCAGGCTTTTTACTTCATGGTTGCAAGGTGGCTAGCAAAGCCTAGGCTTCATGTTCTCACATGAGAGCATCCAAAACAGCAGGGAGAGAAGGGGTCAAAACCAATATTTTTTCATATGACTCTCTCTCTTTTATAAAGGTTTCACTAAGGTGAGCTACCACACTTCCCTTCCTATTATATTGACTAAAATAGGGTTCCATGTGGACAGTAACAAGGGGAAACAGAATTAGTCATCCCTTGATATTCACAGGGGATTCATACCAGAATGTCCTTATTCCTTCAGAAACCAAAATCCATGGATCTCATGTCCTTTACACAGAATGATGTAGTGTTAACATATAACCTACATAAACCTCGTATAAATGTGAAGTCATCTCTAGAGTATTTATAATACCTAAAAGAAGTGTAAATGCTATGTAAATAGTTGTTGTAGTCTATTGTTTATGAAATCTGAGAAAAATGCCTGTACATGCTTAGTACAGACAAAACTGTTTAAAAATATTTTTAATCCCAAGGTTGAACCTGTTAATTCAGAACCTATGGGGATGGAGGGTCAATTGTCCTATAGTTTTTCCTATACTCACATACATATGATAAAGTTTAATTAATAAATTATGCACACTGAGATATTAATGATTAATATAATAGAGTAATTATTGCAATAAATTGTAATAAAAGTTACTTTAAGCCAGGTGTGGCTTAGCGTAATCCCAGGAGGTAGAGCCAGGAGAAGCACAAGTCTGAAGCCAGAGGCAGCCTGCATAACTTACTGAGACCTTGTCTCAAGATAATAAACAAAAAATGGGTTATGGGTGCGGCTCAGTGGTAGAGCCTTTGCAAAGAATGTGCAAGGCCTTGAGTTCAACCCTGAAGTACCACTGAAAAAAAAAAGTTATTTTAAATGTATGGATAATGTGTTTTGGGAATTTTCCACCTAATTTTATGGATAACAGTTGACTATGGGTAACTGAAACCATGGGAAAGCAAAACCATAAATACGGGGGGAACAATTGTACCATTAATGGCTTGGGTGTTCATTTTTCATGGGAGTGGGTATACTGCCACCTGAATACAATAAAAGAGATGTTCAGTTAGAAAGAAATATAAAATGACGACTAGGTAAGCAACAAAGAGTATCTGTTCTTGAGAGACTAATCAAAGGAAAGATTTATTATGATTTTCAAGAGTCATAGACAACTGCAAGTTAAAGGATATATGTAGCTAGGCACCATGGTGCACACCTATAATCCTAGCAACTTGGGCTGCCAAGGCAGGAGTGTCACCAGTTTGAAGCCAGAGGCAGCCTGAGACCTTGTCTCAAAATAAAAAATAAAAGAGGGGATGGACATGTAGCTCAGTGGAAGAGTACTTGCCTAGTATGCATGAGCTCTTGGGTCCAAGCCACCAGTAAAGAAGGAAGGAAGGAAAGAAGGAAGGAAGGAAGGGAGGGAAGAAGGAGGGAAAGAGGGAGGGAAGGAGGGAAAAAAGGAAGGGAGGAAGAAAGGAAGGATTTCTCCAAGTCTAACTGGTTGTTTCTCAAAGCTTCAACTCCATCAGCTTCGATTTTTTATAGAAAATTTAGGATTTTCTTTAATGTAGAAATATAGGTTTAATATGGATGGCACCTAACACCAACAACAATATACTTTATAACCACAGACTGAGAAAATATTTGCAAAACAGGTATCGGATAAAAGATTTTTATCTAAAATATACAAAGAACTCAAAACTCAATCAAGAGAAAATAATTTTTTAAATTGGCAATTTCTTTATAGATACCACACCAAAAATAATATAAGGTTGTCAAATTACCATATAAAAAGATGCTCAACATTATTTGGCATTAACAAAATTAAAAACAACAATGAGACATCACTATGCACATATTTGGATGACTAAAATCCAAACAACTGACAATACCAGGTGTTGGTGTGTAACAATAGGAACTCACATTCTTTTGATGGGACTGAGAAATGCTAACACCACTTTGGAAGATAAGCTTGGCAATTTCTTACAATGCTAAATATAGTCTCAATCCCCAAACCCAGGTTTCTATATATTTAAACAACTACTGAGAAAACTTACCTTCACACAAAAATCTGCATGCCAATGTTCTACCACCTTTGTTGTGGTTTGGGTAAGTGTCCCCCTGATTCCTATGTGTTAAAGATTAGATCTCCTGTCCCTGGTGCCTGTCAAGGTGGTGGGTCTTTGAGAAGTGGAGTCTACTGGGAAGAAGTTAGGTCATTGAGGATGTGCCTTTGAAAGGGATTGTGGGACTTTGGTCTCTTCCTCTCTGTCTCATCTTTCCAGCTGCCATAAGGAGAGCAGTTTCCTCTGCCATGTGCTGGCACCATGATGTTCTGCCCCTCTGCAGGACCAGAAACAATGGGGCCACGTAACCATAGATTGAAACTTCCAGAATTGTAAGCAAAATAAGCCTCTCCTTTTTTTAAGTTGATTACCTCAGGTATTCAGTTTCAACAACAGAAAGCTAATACAACCTGTATTAACAGTTGCCAAAAATGGCAGCAAGCAAGATACCCTTTTAGAAGGGAAATAAATAAACAAACTGGAGATCGACACAAAGAAATACTATTCAAGAATAAAAAGGAATTAACCATCAAGTCATATAAAATATGGATGCATTTTGAATGTATGTTATCAAATGAAAGATGTCAGTGTGAAAAAGCTGTATGTTATAAAAAGAAACTGAACTATTTAATGGCTTCTTGGGGTTTGGAGAAGGAAGAGGCTTGAATAGAAGAAGCACAGGGATTTTTTTAGGTGATGAAACTATTCTGGATAAATAGTGGACAAACGTTATTATGCATTTTTCAACCTCCACTGAACTTTAAAGAGTTAACTTTAATATATGTAAATAAAAAATCATTTGGAAAGTCAGGAAGCCCCAGGACCAAAAGCAGACTGTGACCAGGTCTGAATATGAAATAACCTCACTGAAGAACATTGGGTAAAATGGTGCTGTCCTAAGTAATTTTGGAAATGAGTAGAGACTATAAGCACAAAGACAAATAGAATGGCACATAAGCACTGTAGTCAAGTTGATAAAGTGTTTTTTATTTCTTCATAGAATTTCCAAAAAGACTACATATGTATATTGAAATTGCTGGCAGTTCAACGAAGTAAAGGTATATGATGAAACTGAGACATCCTAATTTTGGAGTGGCAGGTTACAGACAACCAAGAAGAAGAGGCTAGAATGACCCATGTGGTAATGGATTATATGCAGGTATCAGTATGTAAGGAAAAAGAAATGCCTTTTGTTCTCATTTTAGGTTCATGTCCCATAATAAAAGACAGATTAATGAGAGAAAAGCATATAATTTATTTAATATGAATCTTACTTGACACAAGAGACTATAGAAATAAAGACCCAAAGAAACAGGTAGGTCTGTGAATTTTGCTATGCTAGGTACATTTGACCAATAAATCAGTAGTTGTGTAGGTGTATGATTGGGCAAAGTGGGTATGATGAAACGGTAGTACACTGGGAGGAACTTGGGAAGGCCTATGGGTTCAGATTCTTCTATGTTTCCCTGTGTCTCTGGAGAAAAAGATGTTCCTTTTCTTTCGGTAAAGAAGGGACACATCTGAAATAAGGCTTTATTCCCTGTTTTAGTGAAGAAGGACAGAACAAGGTAGAAGGTGACTTTCCTGTTTTATAACCTGCTTCAGGAGAGAAAGAACAGGGAAATGTGAATGATGTTCCTGCTTCTGCTGTTTTTACCAATGTTAAGGTATGGTATTTTGGGTTAGTATATTCTAAACCCTACTAGATATGATGCCATGGTATGTTCAGTTGCATCAGATGGTTGTGAAAGCTGGATATTGAACAGGGAGACAGGAGAAGTGATGCTTTTGAGATATGGTGCTAGAGATGAATATTGTGTAAAGGGTCACTGAGTGAACAGGACTGATACCATCCTGCGTAGGACTCTAATGGGAATGTAAAATTTTAACTGTCTGTTCTGCTTCTGTCACTTACATAGGTTAGGTCAAGAGTGTGGTTTGTTTATACCTTAAGTCATATGTTAATATTAACTTTTAACTGCTTCTGTACCAAATGCTTATCACTTCCAATCGCTAAATGCTTATTGCTTCTGATCACCTATGTGACCCATGTCAGGAACTTGGGAAAGCCCCTAAACTTATCCCACAAGATATGTTTTGTTTTGTTTTTTTGCCTTTATAAGCCCCCAATAACTGTGCCCCATAGCCACGAGTTTTAGAAAGACATTAGTCTTCCGTGGCTGGCAGCTTAATAAAGACTCCCTTTTAATTGGCCTTTTGCTCCTTTGTGGTGTGTTTTGATCCCAGGTTACAACAAGTGAATATACCATGGACTGCCAAAAGAATCAACAGATCTGTCCCAGGAGAAGTGCAGAGTGCTTCTTGGAACCAAAGATGGCTAGACTATGTCTAACTGTGTCTGACAACATATTGGACATGTTGTCAGGAGGGACCAATACCTGGAGAAGGACATTATGTTTGTTAGAGTGGCAGTTCAATGGAAAAAAGGAAAACCCTCAAGTAGATGGACTGACACAATGACTGCAACAATGGGCTTAAACATAAGTAAGATCATTGGGCTGGCACAGAATCGAGGAGTGTTTCATTCTGTTGTACATAGGGTCATGTAGCTATGAGTCAGAATTGACTCAACGGTACCTAATAACAACAACAACATTAGATATGAACTAATATTTACTTTGATTATAGATATAGGTGGAGACAGAAATATTTAAAGGTAAGTATACATACCAAATTAGTACATACACATTTATTTCCTTTCTCTGCCAAGTGAGAGGAACTAGAAGCAACCATACCCCAGGAACAACAAGCCCACCTACTACTAAGTTCTTGGTTCTAATACCATGCTCTGACAAAAGAATCAGAGCTTCTTAGAGAAACTGATGATTCTATAGTTGGTAGATAATATACTAGACTAGTCAGGACCATCTTGTAATGCCAGAAAGTAAGAAAAGACTCAAAAATTTAAAAAAACCCCAATGATAGGTACTGCAAAGGGGCACAGGAGCCAAAAAGAGTTTATAATGGCCAAAGCTGGAATAATTTTTAAAGAAAGCAGGATTAGATTATAGCCCAAAGTATAAAATAAACATCATAGTCCATACTGATATAAATAAATGATTGACTCAATAAGTAAATGGAAAATAACAATACAAAAGAATTCCAAATAATTGTGTATTCCATCTTCCAGTATGTGGAACATGCTCCCCAAGTGCAGGCTGCACATAAGGATTTCCTTTCAGGGGTCAACATAATAATGGGGATAAATGAGTAACTTTCCAGAGGAAAACACTGACAAACACTTTCTCCTTGAGGTGATTAGGAGTAACAGCAACAATGAGAAGTCATAACACATAGCACTGATATGATGTGATTGGAATGGCCCATCACCTAAGTGGTCTTCAAGTCCTAAAAGCCATTTGTTGTTAGGTGCCCTTGAGTCAGTATCCAACTCATAGTGACCCTCATAGGGTTTTCAATGGCTGACTATTTCAGGATTGCCTTGGGAGTGGATTGCCAGGCCCTTCTCCCATTTTTGCGGTGCTGGGAACCAAACTCGGGACCTCAGAGACTGCAGCGCAGTGCTCTACCAACTGAGCTAAATCCCAGCCCCCCTAAAAGCCATAACCCCAGTCTAATCAGGAGGAAAACAGCAGTTGAATCTCAGTTGAGGGATACGGTACTAAATATCTGACTAGGACTCTTCAAAACCATCAAGGTTATCAAAGAAAAGGAACACCTGAGATCTGTCACAGTTAAGATGAGCCAAAGGAGATACGACAATTTAAACAGAATATGGTATTCTGGATGACATTCTGGAAGAGAAAAAGGATATTAGGTGCAAACTGAGAAAATATGAATAAAGTATGGAACTTAACAATAATGTACTGATCTTGGTTCATTACTTGGGACAAATGTATCACACTCAAATAAGATGTTGACAGAATAAATGAGTGAAGATGCATAGGTATTCTGTACCATCCTCACTTTTTTTTTGAAAACTAGAACTATTCTAATTTTTTTCAAGTTTATATATTTGAAAAAGGGATAGAATAGTGAGAATAGCTTACTTACTAAATTAATGATGAAATATCCAACCACATAAAAAAATTCAGACTAATGAATACTGGTAGATAGTATGGGGAATGAGACCATTGTTTCAGACCTAAGTTCTAGTTGTGTTGGCTAACCAAAGGTATAACTCTCAGACACATCATTTAATCTCTCTGGATATTGTTATTTTCTCTTATACATTGTAGAAATTGGGCAGAATGATATTGCAGTGCCCTTCCTGAGTTATTTTATGAGAAAACAAAATGCACAATCAAAATCAATAGGAATGCCAATGGGTTGATTCTATCATATCACATCTAATCTAGAAAGTTCTTAAAATACCACTTTTAATTCTTTTTAGCAAAGTCAATTTTTGAATGTAGACATGAAGTTATATTGGAACTTACCAAACAGTAGTATCACTTTTAAAATTATATTTGTTTGAAAGGATATAAGATATAGATAAAAGAAGACATGTTTATTATATTGCTCGTGTATTTTAAAATAATATTGCATTTGAAATCATATTGCTTCCAACTCCATTGAGAATCCTTAACCAAAATGCATGTATCATCATTTTTCAATTCAAATATAAAATTAGGTCTGCCTTCTTTCACAAAGGTCTCTGATAGGGTGGATTGGATGGAAATCTTTCATGATGCACCTCTCTAAACTTGAAGGTCTGTGTTTTCTGTGGACCACAAGGTCACTTCGAAGCCAGATGTGGAGGGAAAGGGAACAAGTTGCCCAGAACTGGAGTGAGGAAAGCCAGGCTCTAATCCCACTCTTTTCATTACCTAACAGTTTCACCATGAGCAAATATTATTCATCATGTTTATTTCATGGGAAAAATGAGGTGTTAGATGATGCATTAAACTAATGGAACTCAAAAATGCTGTGTGCATTTTCCTTTCCTTTGAATAGCAAGGGCTAGGGCCTGGCATGGTCCATTCAGGGCTGGCTGAGGTAACCCTTGACCTCTGAGCTAAGCAGTGTGGGTTATGATTCAGGGTGGAGAGGCTATGGTCTGCCTGGAGAGGAGAGGAAATGGTCCAGGAGCAATTGTTTCCATATGCATTTCCAGAGCGGAGACACAGGAGTGTTTTGGAGCCAGCAGGAAAGGGAAGCAATTTATCCTTTCTCACATCCCTCAGAAGCTTCCTGGGGAGTTCATGACCTTGGGCCAGCAAACACCTTTAGCGTATTGATTCTTGAAAAGGAGTCAGAAGCAACCATAAGAGTTAAAGACATTTCATTCTGAATTTCACTGTATAAACCTTGTTTAGACGAAAAGCTTATAATCCAATCTCTTTGTATACAGTTAACAAACTCTTTAAACAGAATTTGAAATTTAAATTTTCCAGTGATACTATTAAGCAATGCATATTAATATCCTAGATAAGGGAGTGTGTGATCATTGCATTTTGCTTTGCCACAAGTAATATTCATGATGGCAATAACTTTTGAGGCTTTGCCTACTATATTATGTAGTCCAATTGCAAAAGAGCAAGTAAAAATTAGCAATGCTCTTTTATCTTCCATTAAAGCATATTAAGCATCTAATGTTATTTCTAATACAGATGAACATTTACTTTTTTTACTTTTTTGTATTTTTTTTTCCTAGGCATGTGTTCATATCAATTTAATCCCTACTGACAGGGAGAAGGAAAAAACTGAATTCCCACAAATGATATTTTTTTAAAAAATCCTCACAATATAATCATAAATGTATATAGAAAAAGAATAAGACACAAATGGCCATGGAAGGTCTTTTGCCCACTAACATTTTCTCTCACTCCTCAATTATACTGACTTTGATCGCCATTTGGGAAATTTATTTTCAGTGATGCCTGAAGCCAACAATTATATGCTTTAAATTATATATGTTAAGTCCATAGCTCTTCTCCTGTGTCTAGGCTGTCACCTAGAATTCTGGCCATTCCTCTCACCAGCTTGGTCTCATGGGCACAGCTTAAAAGTAAAAGGCAAACACTACCATTTTCACCTCTGGACAACATGCAAATAAAATATACTACCTTGCAATTATAACTAAGATGTCCTATTTAAGAACCCAGAGTACAAATAACATTGATATATAACCATAACCTATTATGTTGGAAGCAATGAAATGTATGATTTCATATGAACGTAGCTAAAAATTGTGGCTTGACTGTTTTTAAAACTAAATATATGTCAGTAGAGAACACACATGAAATAATGGCTTTGTTTCTTCAACTGAAGATTGAGTAGAATAACCAGTGTCATAGCCAATAAAGGAAAGGACGTTTTCATTATATATAAATGTTGGAACTTTAGAAGCTACCATAATGATGTGGCATAATGATGAGTTACTCACTTTCTATAAGTACTATTCATTAGAAATTAGTTGGAAAGTACAGTAAGCTTTGCATTAAACAACCAGTATCATGAGGAAAAGGATATCAAAAGAAGTAGAACACTGTAAAACAAAAATAATATTGGAAAAGGAAACAAAACCACAGAGCTATAATATTCTGATTCATGGCACAGTGTTCCACTGTTTTATACTCACTAAACCTCTTGTTTTGAAGGAGTGGCTGGAATGAACCCAAAAAGAGCACGATATTGCTGAAGAGTATCAGAACCTGAGATAGTTTCTGCCAGTCTCTGGGGAGGCTATAGGTTTGTTACCTAGCTCCCTTGTAACCCTGGGGTTTAGACAGGAGGTCTAATCAGGTATAGCATCCTACAGCCTGCAATAAAGGAAAATCCAAGTCTTTTAATATATTTTAAACAGGATGTTGCTTTCCTAGATTGAGCATGTCACATACCTCTAGAGCTACATTGTTCTGTGCTGAGAGCAGACCTACAAAATAGGGCTGCTTAGAAAAAAGATAATGGGACCTGACAGCTAAAGAATTGTACTGCCTTTAGTTACCAGGTGTCGAGATTTCTTTTTCTTTTTTTCACATTTTGGTTCTTTACCAGATCAGAGTCATATCTAAGAACTGGATCATAAATATGAAAATCATAACAAACTGATTCTGTTAGAATAGATCTCAAAAAGAAGTATTAATTACAACCATAAGAGATCTGGGTCTTAATGAAAGTGAACATTAAAAAGTGATGATACAAGATAATCTTAGTTGAGGGATAACTGTGGGTCAAATTTGTTATTTACTTGAGAGACACTGTTAACCACTTCATCAGCTCCTCCATGAACACATGGATTCTGGTACTAAAATATTATTTCATTGAGTACTCAAAATTACCTTCTTTCCCTCTCCCTCTCTTTCTTTGTCTCTCTCATCCACATATGCACACACACACACACACACACACACACACACACACACACCCAATAAATGTATCATAGTATCATGTTGAAGCTAAAGGCAGTTTCTACTTTTCTAAAGAAGCCTAGAAATATGTTTCTATGAATTAAGTACACTAACTGGTCATGCTGTAGTATTAGAGACTTTCTAAATTAGAGAAACCATGGAATTAATCATTATTGTTTCATTTTTTGAAAAATAAAAAAAATACTTCTTGTGCATTCACTAATGTGCCAGCTTACAAATACCTAAATGCAGCCATTATGCAAAACTATTTCAATTGTTTGAAAGATAAATCAGCAAAAAATGAAGTGTGTGTCTGGGCTCCATTTTAAATGAAATGTCATGATTTAAACATAAGTAACTAGAGCCAATGGTATTGATGAATTGAACACTCTCATATGTTTCAAACACAGTCCACATTAACTGTTTTTAAAAGTTTTTTCTTTATATTTTTCATCTAGGGATTGTTTTCGTCTGTCTGGACAATGTTATTAATTTCTTCATCTTTGTTCTAATTATGTTAATGACTGTATTAGTGCATTTCCACTGGCTAATCTCAAAGTTAAGCAAAAAACCATAATTATTCAAAAACTCTGAGAAATCAAGAATGGCTGGATTAATGTATTCAGAATGACATGTCATCAAGTCTCTGAAATCCTAACTCCCGCCCATCAAAATTAATTACCCACAGAATTGTTTCCTTTTTCCTTTATTGAGGCAGATCTCCTGGCACTAGAGAGATAAGGAAATAAACAAGGAAGTGCATGATAAATTACTTCAGCAGAGTCACAATTTCAGTTCCCTGCCACTTTTTTCTTGGTTGTTTGGCTTATTCTTTGAGGAGAGGTACTTTGAGAATTTACTTGCATTTATCATGAGGATGATGAGGTTTGGATCCTCTAAGTACGATGAGGGAGGGTCCACCCCACCATCCCTTCCACCAGATGCAGAGTGCCTCCAGATCTGCCCAGCTTCTTTCCTCTTAAGACTTTGTTGGAGGAGTTTGTGTGGGAAAGGGTAAGGGGAGGGTGGGGAGGGGCATCTGAAGATAAGTGACTCACTTGCTTGATCTGCCTAAGGGAAAGCCTTATCTGAGCTTAACCATTTCTCCCGCCATGCCCTGTTCAGTAAGGGAAACTTAACTCTTTTGGTAAATCTTAAGATAAAACATAAAACATATTGCCAGACTGACATTTACTTTATTACCTAACATAGATATTATGACTTGTGTCTCTCTTTTTTATGGGGGAAGAATTCATAATAATATTTTGTAGAGAAAATCCTAGTACACAAGATGACACTACAACTTTCTTCATCAACCAGATTTGATAATCATAAACAGAACACTAAAACATTTCTTATATATAAGACAGAAGCTCATTTACAATAAAATAAATGCTGGAGAGAACTGACTTACTTTCTTTTATCATAATACCTGCCAGTCAGATCAGTGACATTTTTTCAATGAATTCATAGAAATTCTATATTAAAGATTATACGCTATTTGCATAACTTGTTTTGTGCTTCTTGGCAAGCTCCAAGATACCTCAGTTTTGTATATTTATATGTAACTGGTTACAGAGAACGCACAAGCTTTGAAACAGAAGGTAAGGTGCAATAAACCAAGGTGAGAGAGGTAGGCGCTGAATTTATCATGAGGATGATGACTACTTCTACAATGCCTTTCTGACTCATGCCTAGCAGAATTCCTGGCACTTAGAAGAACCTCAATAAATATTTATTAAATTAAAATGAAATTAATGTGAAAACAACTGATCATATATCAATATTTTGAAATATATCAATTTTGAAAACTGTTTTCAAAGTATATTTTTTTCAGTTTGGTCAATAGGGCTCAGATTCTAATTATATGCATATTTTATTTGGTTGGTTGGTTGGCTAATAGCTTTTGAGACAGGGTTTCAAACTTGTCATCCTCAGCCTCCCTCAGCCTCCCAAGTATTGGAATTACAGGCATGTGCCATCATACCCAACTTCACTTGAACTCTTTAATGTTCATTTATTGTTTTGGATTGTATACCTTACTTCACATAAGCTGATGTGCCAGCTCATGACTCTCTACATTTTGTGTTTTCTCACCATCATTCCAATCATTACTATTTTCAATATTTTTCCTGTGTGTTTTTATTATGGTGGGAAAAAACCAGTTTCTATTAGGTATTATGTATTATAATTTTAAAACTTTAATTTTAAGTTTTTCTAACAAGTATCAGTATAAATGATTTTTTAAAATATGTAGAATGGTCAGAATATTTCTTTGTACTCAAGAACCTAGTGAAAGATCTTGAAAGTTTGAGATTTTACTTGCATTCAGGAAAGATCCAGAACTAACTACTGATCATTACCATTTAAGGTAAACAATGTGGTGAAATAATGTGATGACTACATCTCTAACAATATTAAGGTATGAAATATGTAAACAAATACCCTCCAAATTCCTGGAAAGTGGATGGAATATTTGCATAATTGAAAAGGTAGGCTCACTGTACTTAATATGCTAAATAATGATTATGTTGTTGTTGTTAGGTGCCATCGAGTCAGTATCTGACTCACAGCGACCCTCATAGGGTTTTCAATGGCTGACTGTTTCGGGATTGCCTTGGGAGTGGATTGCCAGGTCCTTCTCCCATTTTTGTGGTGCTGGGAACCAAACTCAGGACCTCAGAGACTGTAGCACAGTGCTCTACCAACTGAGCTAAATACCAGCCCAATAATGATTATAGTTATGTTTTATTTTATAACAAATAAGTAAGACATTAAATCCATGTATACCCATTTATATTCCATGATATGCTTACTGGAGAGAAATAGTTTAATAAAATTTTTATCTATGAACCTACTCTTCTAATGGCTGCTCAGTAAAGGTCATTTTATTCATGGTCTAGAATTACATTCTAAGCATACCTACTTATCCTTGCTAAAATCATTCTTATAAGATATATCCTTGATTATTTAGCATATTTATTCCAAAAACCATTAACTATTTTTTTGTGTGTGTGGTACTGGGGGTTGAACCCAGGGCCTCATAGTTGCATGCTTTGCAAATACTGTACCACTGGGCTGCAAGCCCAGTCCATTTTTTTACATTTTTGAGACAGGATCTTGCTAAATTACACAGACTGCCTCTGGTCTTGAATTTGTGATCCTCCCGCTTCTGCCTCTGGAGCCACTGGGATTACAAGTGTGCAGCACTATGTCCAGCTCCATTAACTATTTTCTTTTTGAAGAGTTTCTCTTTCTCTTCTAAAGTTTATTTTTATTTCTACTGATTGTATTTTCTCTAAAATATCCTGAAGTTTAATTCTGATCCCCACAACACTAGTCCTTTGTATACCATTTGGCTTTGATCTATCTCTTAGAAAAGCATTATTGGAGGGTTCCTTTGCAAATATTATCATTCCTATTGGGAAATGCCATCCTTTGTACTTCCAGTCTCCTGGATGCTACTCAAGGCTTAGTCTTGGGACCAACAGCCCAGGTGTCACCTGAGAGTTTGTTAGAAATGCAAATTACCAGGCCCAGCCCCAACTAAATCTGCATCAACATTTCAAAGATAGTACTGTGTGACTAGTCTGCACATTACAGTTCAAGAGTCACTGTCTTGGGACATTTGGGGTTATTAAAAATCATGAGCCAGCCACGTACCACTTGGTTTTCAATACACCTACTACATGTGTACTTTTCAGTACACATTTAAATGTCCTTGACATTCTATTCTTCACGTTCTTATAGAGGCAGGAAAAGAATAGAGCAGACCAGCAAATTTATTCCTTGTCTCTATTCCCCTAAAGCCACATCAAGTTGAATGATACTCGACTACTACTCTGTCTTTTGAGGCTTCTTCAAATGGCCAGTTATAATTCATTCAGGAAATAATCTCCAGGCTGTCGTTTTGTTTCCTTTTTGATTGAGTGTTACTCTGCTTTTTATGTTTAACCTGTATTTACTTCAACAACATTTTATTTATGATTGAATGAAACTCTTAACTCTTAGAACTATTTCTTCCCCACTTTCTGAAATCTGCCAGTATATAAAATGCAAAGATATGCTCCTAACAGTAAGTGTGGGATATACATAGCATAAAGGAATTGGTGTTGGGAGAATTAACATAGAGCAAACAGCCTTCTTATTTAACTGATAAATGGACAACATTACATATCAGTTATTTGTTGATATATAGAGGGTGCCAAAAAATGCATACACATGTTGGGATGGGAACTTGCTCTTTGAAGAATGTGTTGTATACACAATGGTGCTAGCATTCACTTGGTTAACATCATCTTCTGAGTGAATGTCTTACTACACATTGCTACATTAATTCAATTCAACTTCAAAATGTAATATATAGATAACATCTCTTAACATGTCTTAACATGTCTACTTTTTTTGGCACCCCCAGCATATGTCCACCAATTATAACTTCTATGAAATTAGATTCTCATCTGCATTAGCATCGTATTTGGTAGAGTAGACACTCAAAAAATAAGGTAAAAAATATTCTTTCTTTCCTAACCATAAATGGCTACCCTCTGCTGAGTTTAGCAAATGTTATAATTATTTTGAAGTTTACGGTACCCGTAACCATAACAAACCCAAAGATCTTCTGATAGCACTATCACTTTCTCCTGAAAGCTATTCCTGAGGTAGAAAAATAAACCAGAAAATAAAGAGTGGAGAAACAGTTTTGCTAATTGCTGTTCCTTGACATTTAAACACTGACTAACATCATGGCCAGGTAGCAGGCAAAACTAAGCTCCTGGAAATATCAAATTTTATCTTCAAAAATGTAATTCCCTCTCATCCTGAAAAATCACATTGGAGAATTGACACAGAATGTGCTTCCAAACACAAGTGAGTCAATAGACATCAAATAAAAACACCCACCAGCACTGATGCAGATCTCAAAACCCCCAGCTAATAAACAAGGTTTCAAGGCCTTGAGGACCTCAGCAGCTGGGAGAACAGAAGGGGGCGGAAGAAAAATGCCTCCCTTTCCTATAACCCTGTTCTCCAGTCACTTCCAGTGCTGCCTACACACTCAGTAAATTTACTAAGAGCTGACTTGCATGGGGGACGGGAATAAGAACTTCCCAGTGCAATATAACTCAGACAGTCATGAAATTAAAGGAATAAGCAGACCTTCAACCAGAAGTAGTGACATTTCACACTTCTGAGAAGTCTTCAGCCAGGTAAGGGCACCACATTGCCTCTTATATTAACCTTGATACCAACCAGCTGGAGTTCAGCTAAATTCACACATCACAAAGTGACAGCACTGGCTTTGGGCTACCTCCACTGAGCCTTTCACAGCTGGAAAGAGTGTTAACCAAGTATAAAATGCACCTATGACTCCTAAGAAATCCTTTGCTTTCATTCATTTTATCTCCCAAACATGCTCTGTCTCCATAATAGATTATCCTACGTAGCCTGTCTAATCACCTCCAAGCATGCACACAAATCCCAAAGACATCAGCATGTTCTATTGCCCATGTTTCTACTAGAAATCTGCCTAGGTAGCAGTATATAAAAATGCTCCAAAATCCTGTTGCTTTTTCAGAAGATACATTCTGAATAGCACCTCTGTGGAGTGGAATTCCAAAAGGATTATTTTGACTGTTGTGTTCATTAAGGTCAATTAGCTTTATGTTCAACATCACTCAGGATGCTAACCCTAAGTGTGTTTGTAATTCACCCTGGAAAAGGTAGGACAGGAAAGTAATAATTTGTATTCACATGGCATTTATTTTCCTCTATTGATATCAAAGGGATTAAACAAAATGACGCAAGACTACATACTACTGTTTCTATGAAAGTAGAAGGGAAAGTAATATTTTCCTTCAAAGGGATGGGAGAAGAACATGGGATCTGAATATGCTCTTGTCTTCAGTCCTACTCTCAATTAATTAACCTGAGTGTCTTCTTTCCATATGTGGGCTCCCCTATTATACAGGTGTTCCTCAATCATATCACTCCAAGAGACAGGATCTCAATTTAAAACTTATTTTACCTTTTCTTTTGACTCTGCAGTTTCTTGACATATTTTTCCTTTTTCTTCTTTCTTTTTGTTTTTCTACCCATGCTTTCCCCATTCCATACTCTCCCCCACTGCCTGCCACTTCATTTCTGATTCTGGATGTTTATTATGTCTGTCTGAGAACTTCCAGGCCTTAGCACCTTTGCCCTTTGGCTAAATGCTGCTTACCTAAGTCCCCTGAGATCAGACCTTAACATTCAGCATATGTTGCTAATTGGAAAAACCTGTTATGTAGACAGGAAGAAGAACTTAAGGAAAGTTTTACAGGGAATTCTGTAGACAGAGTGCCTGCTATTGTTTGAGTAAGCCACATTGCTTTGGCATTCTCTTTTAAGAATTAAAACTTTTGTGAGGGAATTAATTACTCTTGCTAAAAGAAGCCATAATACTGCTTAGGATAAAAGCTTTTCATCTTGACTAGAGTTAAGATAACCTAAACTTTCACTCCTAATGCTACTTTATTTAGTTTTAGAAAATACTTTCTGTGGTAAAAAGGATGGCCTGTGTCTTGCATTCTCAATTTTGTGGGTAGTTAACGATTACACTGAGATGCCTCATGTAATCATTATATTAACTTATATTTCAATTTGTGTAAAAGCACTGAGTATCAACTATATGAAAAGGTCACAGAATCTAGTAATTGTTAGCCAAGATCTAAAAGAATTAGTCCAGTAGAGGGGCACAGAAGCCCACCAGACAGGGAGGTGAAGATGGGTAGGAGTATCTAGCTGGGGTTTGGGCTCTTCACTAATAGCCATGCAATTATTTTTAAATTGTTGTTGTTGTTAGGTGCAATCCAGTCGGTGTCCAACTCATAGCGACCCTACATACAACAGGCAAAACACTATTGTCAGTGCTGCTCTGCTATTCATAGGGTTTTTGATGGTGGATTAATTTTTGGGAGTGGGTTGCTGGGTCTGTCTTCCATACCTACAGCACCTGGTGTTCCTAGGCAGTCTCCCATCCAAGTACTAACCACGCTTGACTCTGCTTAGCTTCCAAGATCTGATGGGATTGGATGCCACAGTGCTATGACTGCAGGCATTTTTAAATTAATATTAATTAAATACACTACTGTTGACTACTAATTATGTTCTTCCAGGCATTTTGGTAACAATGATGAAAAAGCTAACCAACATCACACATATGTAGAAATACCTAGAAAATTCTCAAAACAACACTTAAAACATGCCAGACCCATTGATAGTATACTTTCCTGGAGCATTTTTGCTGCCTCCATTTCTTTGCATTCATTTCTAACTTATTGCAATTTTAATTTGTTACAATTGGTTTTCAGTTTGGTCCTGAGAGTGTATATAATCCAAAAATAGGTACTTTCTAAGTAAGGCCTGACCAGAAGAAGTTAGGTTCAAGTGTGAAGGTTAAGTGAGACAAAATGAGGAGATGAAACCAAAGGGCGTAACACAGGAGAAACTTCAGTACTCCCAAGTTTAGAGATGTTACAGTGCAAAGGCAAAGCTAACAGGAAGTCCAAAGCTGTAGCAGGAAGTTCAAATGTGGTGGGAATGGAGGAATATTGAGAGAGACTGAAGGAGACTGGGAGGACTAGAAGAGGAGGAAGATACTGAGGGCAGAGAGGGTGAGAGAGAAAGGGGAGGGAGGGAAAGGCAGAGAAAGAGATAGTAACTGTGGTACTATGCTTTCATTGGGTTCTGAGGGTGTTATCCCTTAGGCTTG
>VMDO01022778.1:0-32856 GCA_007922755.1 Pedetes capensis | reverse complement strand
AAAGCAAAGATGTCACATTGAAGACGAAGGTGCGTCTGACTCATGCCATGGTATTTTCAGTGGCATCATATGGTTGTGAAAGCTGGACATTGAACAAGAGAGACAGAAAAAGAATCGATGCTTTTGAATTGTGGTGCTGGAGACGTCTATTGAATATACCATGGACTGCCAAAAGAACCAACAAATCTGTCCTAGAAGAGGTACAACCAGAGTGCTCCTTGGAAGCAAGAATGGCCAAACTGCGTCTTACATATTTCGGACATGTAGTCAGGAGAAAACAATCCCTGGAGAAGGACATCATGTTTGGGAGAGTGGCAGGTCAACGCAAAAAAGGAAAACCCTGCACCAGATGGATTGACACAGTGTCTGCGACAATGGGCTTAAACATAAATAAGATCGTTTGCCTGGTGCAGAATCGGCAAGTGTTTCGATCTGCTGTACATAGGGTTGCTGTGAGTCGGACTTGACTCAATGGCACCTAACAACAACAACAACATAAGGCAAATACCAACTGTAGCCAAGCAGGTTGTTTCTATATGTCACTTCCTTTACTCTGACTATAAATATAAACTGTACATGTGGTGGGATAGGGCATTTTGAACCATTTTCAGTCTGAAGTACTGTCCAATTGTATAACCATTTTCTTGTTCAACTAAACTTCCTTAAGTTTAACTGGTTTCAGTTTTTCTTTTACCATATTTTTATCTTATCATAATGTATTTCCAAGTGATACTAGGCCACTTCGCATACAGTATAAAACCTTACAGCACACTGCTATTTCTCTCCTCCCAGCCTTTACATTATTGTTTTTATATTTTTAAATCTATGTATGTGATGACACCTATAATACATTATTATTAACTTTGGTTAACCAATTATCTCTTATTTAGTAATTTTTATTGTAATGAAATATACATAAGATAAAATTTACCATTTTAACATCTTTTGTCTGCTTGTTTGTTGGGTTGTTTTGTTTTGCTTTGTTTGAGACAGGGTTTCATTATATAATCCAGACTGGTCTGAAACTTGTGCTTCTCTTCCTTCTGCCTCCCAAGTGCTGAGATTACACATGTGTGCCACCATGCCTGGCCTATTTTTAACCATATAACTCAGTGGGTATTAATTGCATTCACAATGTTGTACAGCTGCCACCATTATTTCCAAAAATTGTTCATTATACCAAATAGGAACTGTCCCCATTAAGTGTGAATACTAGGTTCTATTCCTTTCGGTGGGCTGGGATTTAGCTCAGTTGGTAGAGTGCTGTGCTGTAGTCTCTTAGGTCCCGAGTTCGATTCCCAGCACCACAAAAATGGGAGAAGTACCTGGCAATCCACTCCCAAGGCAATCCCGAAACAGTCTGCCATTGAAAGCCCTATGAGGGTCACTATGAGTCGAATCTCGACTCAACAGCACCTAACAACAACAACAACAACAACATTCCTTTTGGTGGGTCTCTCTCTGATTCTGGTAGCTTATCACATGCATGTGCTGATCAGCCCTCCACTGCACACTTGAGGGAGACCCTTTACAGATCTTTGCAGCTCTCTCTCTCTCTCTCTCTCTCTCTCTGTATATCCCTGTCCACACTGGTACTCTATCTTGCTGACTCCAGCTGCCTTGATCTCCCTGGACTCTTTGTCTCCTTAGTCCAGGAAGCTCCTGACTCTACCTCAGTTTCCCCTCCCAATGCTGCAGCCTGAAAAGTCATTCAAGGAAATAATTTGGAACAATTTTAGGCCTTACCTTGTTACCTATTTTTCAGGGATCACATCATTCATTGACATGCGTCAGTGTCTTAAAAACCATTCTGTCATATATTTTGTATGTTTATTTTGGTGGTTTCAGGTGGGAAGATAGATATAGTTGCTCTTATTCTGAGTGTAAGTGGATCCCCCTCATTTATTTTGACAAACAGAAGGTCCTTATTTTGGTGTGCATTAGAGCAGGGCTGACATGTACAGTTGCTTCTACAAGGTGTATATTGCAAAATTCGAGGGGAAACTTTTTATCATTGGAGCCAACTGTAAATTTATTTACTATGATAACTTTCCAGCAGGTGGCAGTACAGTGTTTTGAAGAGGGAATGGCTTTTATTTTTTTCCTACAGAAACCTGCCATGTAGGGAATTGAAAGGTGTGCATAGTAATCTGTGCTTACCTCTAACCACTTTGATTTAGAAAGTTAGGAGTAGGACTCTAAAAGGATATTAAAATTTTGAAACAATCACAAAATTATAGGAATGGTAAAAGTGGAGTACACTTTTAAAAGACTTACGTTGTTGAACCATCATCATCTCCAAATATTACAGTGTGCAATTCCTACAAATAAGGATATGCTTCTGTGTGACCACAACACAACCATGGAAATCAGGAAAATTAACACTGACTCAGTCCAACAGTCTAATCCTCAAACCTCAATCAAGTTTCCCTCATTTCATCGGTAGTATACTTTAAAGCAAAAGCAGTTCAGAGTGACATGTTGCATTTTGTTATGTTGTGTGTCTTTAGTCTCCTTCAATCTGGACAACTTTCTTGGTCTTCCCTGTACTTCCTTCCTTTTGACATTTTTGGAAGGTTGCAAGTCAGTTATTTTGTAGAACATTGAACAGTTTAGGCTTTTCTGATGTTTCCTGTTGATCGATTGATGTTGTTGTCAGGTGCTGTCCAGTCAGGTCCAACTCATAGCAACCCTTTGTACAACAGAACGAAGCACTCCTGGGCACTCTGCCATGTCCAGCACTATACCAGTGCTTCTCTGCTATTCTTAGGGTTTTAATAGTGGATTGTTTAGGGAGTGGGCTGCCAGGTCCTTCTCCCTAGCCTGCAGCACCTGATATTTCCAGGCAGTCTCCGATCCAAGGACTAACCAGGCCAACCCCACTTAGCTTCCAAGATCAGGCGGGATTGGATGCTAGGAAGCTATGGCTGCAGACTTCCTATTGATTAGACTCAAATTTTGTATCTTTTGCAGAAATGTCACAGAATGGATGCTGGTTCTTTTCAATGCATCCTATCAAAAGGTGTGAAATCACAATTTGTCCCATTACTTATCATGCTTACTTGAATGCACTCATTAAGGTGATGGCAAACCTGTCCACTCTTTTCCTCTTTATAATATATAAATATTTTGTGAGGAGCAACACTGAAACAATATAAATACCCCTTCCTCATGAACTTCCAATTCATTCATTTGTTCATTTATATCTATGTGTACTTAAGATCTCTTATTATAAATGAATAATAGGACTGAATGTGAATTTAAGATCTCCTACTGTAATTAATGTTATAAAACATCACTATAAATCCTGAAGAAATCCCCAAAAAATCAGCTGTTGAAAACCCTATGAGTGTTGCTCTGAGTCAGACCCCACTTGACTGCACCTAACAATAACCCCACAACATAAGTCTTTATTTCAATTATCCCTACCTCCCATGTATGCCTCCACTGTATCCCTAACACAGATAGCCTCCTTGCTCTACTTGGGCTCCAGTACTCTGTACCAGGACACATTCCTGTGAGGATGCCTTCATCCCGAGCCCAGTCCCATGTGTCATTTCTTAGCCCCTGCAATGTCTGAAAACCTGGGACCCTTGCAAAACAGGAGATCCCACGAGTCATTGGTTTCCTTTGGCAAACAGGAAAATCTGGCCACTCAGCCTGCCTGTTCTTGGCTGCCCTTCCCCTGAAATGAGACAAGTGGTGTCCAGTTCCCTGCTGTCCCACAGTCCCCTGACACCTCTCCAGCCTTGAGGGCAACATTAACTGCCGGGCTGCAATTTTCCCAAGTGTTGAAGCTGAAGCACATGCCTCTGAGCCCAGAACTATCCCAGAAGGCAAAACCCAGAAGGTGGAGGCCCTTGAGAGCTTATTGCATCCATGCTAGCAATAGCCAGAGCATGGGAACCTTGATTTTTCACCCCACTTTTAAATATCTCCTTTCTCAGACCCCTCAACAATCTCACAAAGAAGGCAAGAGACCCTCTATCCAGCGGAGGGTCGTCAGGGTCATACAGGGTGAACAACTTGCACGAGGTTATGTAACTACTCAGAAGCGGACACAGAGCTTGAAGATAGCATCTCATCTGGCTGGAAATCCTTGGTGGCTGCATTCCTACCCCTGCTGCCTTTGTGTTCCCCAGCGTGACAGTACTCAACTCACACCACAGCCCTTGTAATCTGCTTCATTCCCGCTAGGTGGCACCTTAAGCCAACAAAGCGTTCCAGGACAATGCCTTTGTGGAAATTGGTTTTCTTCCATTAGAGGGGGGATTCCAAGTCAGAATGATTTTTTTCCTTTCTAAAATAAAGAAAGGAAAGAAAGAAAGAAGAAAGGAAGAAAGAGAAAAAAGGAAGGAAGAAGGAAGGAAAGAAAAAAAGGAAGGAAAAGACAGGAAGAAAGGAAGGTCTTTCAGCACACAATATAGTGTGGCTTTGATGCCAGGCATAAAATGAAATTTGCCTTAATCCATCACCTAGGGAGAAAGTGTTTATGTATCACAATTGACATCCGTTAAATTTTAAATGAAGTAAGCAAGCAATAAGAAGGTCTAAAATACGTTCTTTGTTCAAGAAGTCCCAGACACTGATTAGCTGCTCTGTACAATTAGGAATTAAACAGGCACCTTTCTTCCCTCAACCAGCTCTGCTGAAAGCACAATGAGGATAAAAGCAGAAGATGGCAGGGCTTGCACCCCATGAGGTTAACACTTCTGTTTTCAGATCAAGCAAATTGGTCAGGCACAGCAGGGAGGACTGCACTGACAACTCCATTGTACTTGCTGCTTCCCCAGGGTTGAAGGAGAACCAGATCGGCCCCTCTTTACCTCCAATTTTTTTTTTCCAAAACATGAGAAACTGTATGAGGAGCTTCACCCCAAGAGGCTAGATCTGTTTTAACCACCAGTATGTTATTATGGTACATCTATTCTCCCAACATAATCGTCCATTGAAAACCCTATGAGGGTCGCTGTGAGTTGGATAGCACCTAACAAGAACATTGTTAAATCAAAATACATTTGTTGTTTTGTTTTTTCTCACTAGCAAGAAACATTGAACCAATCACTCCAACATTAGATCTTTCGATCTATTAAGCTTCATTATTAGCAAGAGGATGAGAAGAGATATAGTTCCAATATGCAGCTTGAATATCAGTTAACAATTTGCTTCTTGTAAAGATGTGCTCAGATCATCAAATGAGAAAGAGAAGCTTACCAATAAAACCAAATATTCGAACTGGGTGTTAGAATCTTTTCATAAACATAAGGCTAGGCAGAAAGCCCTTCAGTTTCAACCCTTTGTTTCATTCTTTCCCTGACCCCTAGAAAAAGGCTAGATATCTAAGGCAGTGAGAATGAGTGTTTCCCAGAGGGTCATATACTTTTTACAGCCTCCTCTACAGTTGAGTTGAGCCTTTTGGATGTGCTGGCAAATGGAATATGGGTAGGAGTGACAGGTTACAGTATGAGGCAATTAGGAACCCGTGTGACTCCGCCTTCATACTTCCCTGCTTCACAGATCCTGGAGGCCACATGTTCCAAATGGTGTTCCTCCAAGATGGCAGAGTGGCTGTTTTGAAGCAAAGCCCTCTTCATCAACCTACGCTGGTAGTATAAAAAGAGGGAGAAATCATTTCTGTTGCATTGAGCCACTGAAGTGTGGGCTTAACTTGTTACTACATACAGTAACTGGGCATAGCCCAAACCACCTGGGAAGGCAGAGCCCATCTTAGACCACTAGAGCCAGAGCACCAGTGCATGTACTGTGCCCAGTCCATACTAAGGGCTCAAGAAATGTCTATTGAATGCCTGACTCCTTCCAGCAATCTCTCCTTTGATTATCTGGGAGACAGATCCAACTCAACAGCACGAAACCACCACCACCACCACCTCATATAAACTCTCCTTTCTGATCAGACTAGTTTAAACTGGGACTTACTATTTTCAACTAAGACTTCTGCTTACCATAGAATAGCCAAGAAATGTTTACATTTCTCTCTGTGTCTCTCTCCTTTTCTGGAACTTTCCTCTTTTTTCCCTCTCTCTCTGTGATATATAACCTTTTTAATTGTCTCTTTCTTTTGTCCTATGACATACTAATTGGTCAAAATGTGTAAATGAGGTACATATAAATATTTATTTTTTGTTCTTAAGTTTAATAACACATATCAAAAATATGTGTTTATTACAGAATAATCAGAAAATACATATAGGTCACAGGAAGGAAGGGAAAAGGTGCCCATAATCCCAAATGCCCAGAGGAAAATATAGATATCTTACTGTGTAACCATAAAAATGATATGATCTTTTCAAAATGGTATTGAACATATCATTTTGAAGCTTGTTTTTTCCCACTAAATAGATAAAAAATATTTTCCATGTCAGTAAACATCTTTCAGTACTGCTATTTCAATGAAAGTATGATAGCATTCTATTCTGTGGGTATTTGATAATTTTTTAAAATTCTGTATTTGTTAAACATCATGAACAGCTACCAAAATTTTGCCCATATGCAATTATTTTCTTAAGATAAGTTTCTAAACATGGAATTCCTTGGTCAATACATTGTTGTCATTGTTGTTAGGTGCGGTCGAGTCAGTATCCGACTCATAGAGACCCTGCGTACAACAGAAGAAACAATATTGTCAGTGCTTCTCTGCTGTTCATAGGATTTTCAATGGCAGATTGATTTTTTGGGAGTGGGTTGCTGGGTCTGTCTCCCAAGCCTACAGCATCTGGTGTTCCCAGGCGGTCTCCCATCCAAGTACTAACCAGGCCTGACCCTGCTTAGCTTCTGAGATCTGATGGGACCTGATGCCTCAGAGCTACAGCTGCAGGTGGTCAATACATAGGTACATGTTAAAGATTTTGAAACATGTTGCCAGATTGCCATTCAGAAAAGTCTATCAAATTAGAGAAGAGGAATGCCCATTTTCCTGCATAATTGCCAAGTATTCCAACTTTCAAAATATTCTAATTTGATAAATATAATCATTGTTTTAATTTATATTTTTAATTACAAGTAAGATTAATAATAAGTCTTTCATGTTCTAATAATTTCTGTTCAAATATTTGTTATATTTTTCTATTGAGATATTATTATATTGACTTATAAATGCTCTTTACATATTTTAGACATTGCCTTAGTCTATTTTTGTTGCTAAACAAAAACATGAGACCAGATAAGTTATAAAGAATAGAAGTTTTATTTGGCTCACAGTTTTGGAAGCTGAGAAATCCAAGAGCATGGTGTCAACATCTGCTCAGCATCTGGTGAGGGCCTCTTGCTTCATCATAACATAGCAGGGAGCATCACATGATAAGAAAGAGCAAGCAGGCTAGTTCAGGTCTGTCTTCTTATAAAGTCAGTGAAGCCATCATGGGGGCCTCTTTGTCATAACCTCATCTAACTGTGTTGTAGTTATTAGGTGCCCTTGAGTCAGGTCTGATTCATAGCAATCCTCAGGGTTTTCAATGGCTGATTATCTTGGGATTGTTTCAGGAGTGGGTTGCCATGTCCTTCTCCTGTTTTTGCAGTGTTGAGGATCTAACTCAAGGCCTCAGAGAGTGCAGTACAGCACTCTACCAACAAGCTAAATCCCAGCCCCATCTAACTACAGATTACCAAAAGCCCTATCTCCAAATACCACATGAACTTTTGGGGAAAAGTTCAAATCAAAGCATATATTACTTCCATATTAACAACATTATCATATATATTGCATATATTTTCCCCAGTTATTTTATTTACCTTTTAATTTCTTATGTACTACATTTCCTTTTAAATTTTATATGGTCAAATATTTTCAGCAATTATTTCCCTGTAATTTCTGCCTTCAAATCATACTTAGCCAGACCTTCCCCATCCTATTATTACACAAATATTTACTTATATTTTCTTCTAGGTCTATTGTGATTTCACTTTTCCATTTAAAAATGTAATTGACTTGGAATTTATTTTAGTACATACTATTAGTTTTTAACTAGCTGTTTAGTCTATCCTTGCCCTACATATTGCAAATATCAATTTCAATATACACTAACTGCTGAGCTCTGGATTTCTGGTCCAATAATCAATTTTTTCATTCCTAGGTTAGTAACAAACTTCCTAAATTATAGTAGTTTTGAAATATATTTCACTATTAGGCAGGATCCATCCCCTTTAATTTTTAAAAACTATCTTCAATGCTCATAAATGTATTTTTCCAGTATAATTTCAAAATCATTTTGTTGAATTAAAAAATTAAAACTGTATTAAATTCATGAGTTGGTTGGAAATAATTGATATCTTGACAGAGCTCAGGCTTCTCTCTCAGGTGCCTGATGTTTCCCTGCATTTCAAGCCATCATTCACATCCTCAAGTTTGGTATTTTTTCTGTGCTAGTCTTAACTATCATGTGATTATTTTGTTCCTTTCATAAATACGATATTTTCCTCATATTTTCTAACATCTTCTGGCCAAATATTATTCCATTGTTTGTATAGGCGATGTTTGGTTTATCAATATATCCACCGATGGATATTTGGTTTGCTGCCCCTTTCTGGGTAGTTTGAATCATGTGGCCATGAACATGTGTGTACAGGTGCTTGTTTCAGTCCTTGTTTTCAGTTGTTTGGGATACACACCTGGGAGTGGAATTGCTGGATTGTGTGGTAATTCTGTTTAGTCATCTGAGGAACTGCCAACTTTTCCCATAGTAACTGAGCCATGAAACATTCACACCAGTAGGGTACAAACTCCAGCTTCCTCGTCTTTACCAACACTTGTTACGTTCACATATTTTACTTTATTATGATTACATCCATCCCCACGGGTGTGAAGTGGTACCTCGTTGTGTTTTGATTTGCATCTCTCTAATGACTAGTGATGCTGAGAATATTTTCATGTTTTGTGGGCCACTGTATATTTTCTTTGGAAAATGTCTCTTCAAGTCCTTTGTCCATTTTTGAGGGATTAATTAACTTTGCATCATAGATTTCCTCACTTTTTGACAGAAAAAAGTTAACTGAAAGTTGTTCTTTTATGTTGGATGCTTTCAAAGGCAAAAATTGGAAGATTCAACATAAAATGACTTAAATAGCAAAAATATTTCAATGTTTTAAAAATAAATGTTTGGCCAAGCATTATTCTACATTCTCCACCCATTAATTAATTTAATTTGAATACTTATACCACAAGATAAGTATTATCAATGTCTCCATTTCATAAATCAGGAATTTGAGGCACAGAGAAGTCCAAATTCACACTGCTGATAAGTGATGTAGTTAGAATTTGAACCTTTTGGAGTATGATTCTATACTCTACTCTCTGAGTGACTCAGAGTAGGTTTATTTTCTCACATAGTAATAAGCAGCAGTGACTGGCTTAATAGTTCAACATAATGCTGGATTCAGGATTTTTTCTTCTTCCTACTCTGCCATGCTAAGCATGTTGCCTTTGCCTCATGTTTTTCCCCTCATGGTTGCAAAATGGCTGCAACAGCTTCAAGCATTACATACATTCTCTCCTAGCAACATCCAAATGACAGAAATAGAAAGCTTCTTTGGCTGCTTCTTTTTTAAAAGTGAGGAAAACTTAAAACAAGAAGCCCATCAGACTTCTCATTGATCAGAATTGTTTCACATGTCTCATCTTAAATCAATCACCAGCAAGGGAAACAATTATGATTTTTGACCACAAATTAATTAAGATTTACACCCTGAGGCTTAATGGGGCCCAGCCTTCTAGAATTATCTGCTGCTCATCCTGATCAGAATTAGTTTTCACTGTGAAAGAATCAGGGCTGATGGCCAACAGCTTCTGCCATAATTGCTATTTAGCCCTGTGAGATTCATGGTCAGTGACCTCTCCGTGGGTGGCGATTCCTCAATTCTTTGATTTCTCCTAAGTCCTCTCTCTGATTCCCTCTAGGCCACTGATGCAATACATGTATGAGAATTTGAATACCACTGCACAGATGTTTTTAAAACCCTGTAGGCCAGCTTCTCTCTCCTTATATTTACTCTGCAGAGCACAGGGCTGCATCTCTTTAGGCTGACCTTTGCATATTCATACTAATTGCCGAGTTAGGCGGCAGGCCCCTACACTCAGAGTATCCTAGCTCCCTCAGTAAAAACTCCCCAAAGGAGCACTTAAGTCCACATGCCTTCCAAGTCTTAAATCCAGAAGCAAAAGCCGATTTACCTTCCGCTGAAACTAAAGCTAAACAGAGTTCCTGCTTTGTGAGCACATCATCATGTCCTCTGTGGCACTCCATAGCAGATTTAAGTCAGTGGGCTCTCTGATATTTTAAAATGTCATTGAATTATCCTGGCTAAAAGGAAACGGATGAAGCTTTCTTCCACAGTTACACAGGTCACAAGAGACCTCTGAAAATGGCCTTTTGGCCATTTGAACTTGTCTTGGACAAAGCTTTCTATTCCATTTCATACAGTGGACACTGCCCTGTACATCCGTGACTCTACCTTTTCCTTTCATTTTTCTGAACAGTGCCCCTCAGCCAATTTTAATGTATTAATTAATGTATTAATTAATGAAAAAAAACCAGCCACTTAACCTTCAAAATGGGCGAATGAATGACATCTGCTTTGGGTTTTAGGCAATTATCTGTAACCACCTGGCCAATTCAATGTGCCTGATGATCCTTGTGCAATTACTTGGGGAGCGACACACACCCCTCCCACTTACTCTGGAGCTATGTGAGGTGGCTGTAATTTCACCAGAGTACAGTACAAGCCGAAGAGATTGGTGGAGGTAGATTTCTCATCAAAGAAAGGTAGTGAGTTTCCTATCACAGAAGGGACTCAAGCAGAGGACAGATGACCTTTTGTCCAGAATTCTTCCATTAGTAAAAGTTGAACTTAGAGATTTTAGTTAAGGTTTCTTCTAAAAGATTCTATCAGGGGTTCAAAGCCCTGAAACAAATTGGGCTCAGGTTCAGGTACTAGTTCAATATGTTAAAATGTAAAGAGTTTGAGTTTAAAATTTTAATGCTATGTGTAGATAGATGAATAGATTTTTTTCATTGTTTATGCATAATGAGATAGCTAATGATAAAACAAAACAAAACAACCTTAAAAGCTGAACCCAAACCTAATATTACACTAGGTTCAGTATCAGAAAATGTTTTTTAAATGCCTGAACCAAAAAAATTCCCAAGTTCAGTTTCGGATTCAATTTGAAGGCCTGCTACCTACATACAGGATTTAAACCTGTACCCGAACCAAACCTGAACCCTCTACATTTTAACGTATAGAACCCCGCATATGAAAGTGAACCCAATTTTTCATAGGTTTGAAGGCCTGGATTCTATGGTAAGTAAGGAAAAACAGTACTTCATGTTGTGCTTTACAAATCAGAAAACACTTAGACGCATGTTTTATCTTATTTGATCTTCAAAACTACCCTGTAAGGGAGATGGGTTTATGATTGCTGTTTTATAGAGAAACAGACCGAGGTTCAGGTCACACGTTCAGAAAGTAGAAGGTCTTATGACCTCGGGGTCAGAAACACTCCATTCTCAGGCCAGAGCAGACAAGAGGCAGGCTCATCTCTTGTGTCTGGGACAGGGTGGGCCAGGTGGGTAGTTGTGCTGGGAGGTGCAGGAAACAGCTGTTGTGGCCTGTCCTCTTTCTCTTAAGCCCTGATGCAGGTCCTCAGCAATACCTTCTGTCTTCAGGGTCCCTTATGAAGCTTCCCTCAGTTCCTGGAGATCACAGGTCTTCTGCCCCCTCAGAAGTGAAGCTGAGCCTGGCTTGGTGTTCCAACCTATTCCCAGGTGATTTCCTCTTTAAAAGATAGCAGGCAGACACCCCAAAGAAGGGGTTATCAGCTGGCTCTGGGGCCCTGAGGCCCGTGGGGGAAGGGGAATATTTGGCCTCACTGGGGTCTTTGCAGTCCTGCCAGGCCAGGTACTCCGCCTACTCTGTATTGTGTGCAAGTGCAAAGGAGAAAGCCACTACTTGTGGGGAAAGAATGCTGGCGGCAAGGACAGGATGTCCTGTCCCAACTCCCCCCAGTCCCAGGTTGCCGCGTGGATGGGAGGGAGTACAAATCCCTTTGGGTGAGGGCCTGGGAACTAAGCTTTCTTCCACACAGTTCGTCCTATCACATTCTGCCCTATTCTGGTAATTCAATGGGAAAGGGATCCACCCAGGAGTGTGGGCTGGCCTGGAGAGGAAGGTACATATAACAAAGAGAAAGTCATTGCCAAGTTTAGAAGCCATGTGTTCGCAGGAATAAACAGGAATACCGCTGAGTGGGAAAGTGGGCGTATCACCACACGTTCTACCTAAACACCATACATAGCCCATGCCAGCAGGGGTTATGTGTCTTTTTACACTTGGTTTAACTGGGGTGGGGGCAGGTGGCCGAGGGAGGACTATTCACAGCTCGTTTCAAATATAACATCTCTAGGCTTTTAAATGGGGGGCTGGCATTTAGCTCAGTTGGTAGAGTGCTACTTTGCACACTTTGAGGCCCAGAGTTCGATCTGCAGCACTGTAAAAATGGGAGAAGGATGTGGAAATCCACTCATGAAACAATCAGCCATTGAAAACCTTACAAGGGTCACCATGAGTCTGATACGACTTGACAACAACTAACAACAACAACAATAACCATGAAGCTATTTGGATAAGTGTTTTACAAACATAAGTACTCTTCGTTATTGAAATAGTTCCAACAATCCTCAAGCATGAAGGGGCCTTCAGCAACAGAGCTTGTCAGTAGGAGGAAGGCCTGAGTTAGCGCAGAGTTTCTTCTTCCTTTTTAAAAAATCAAACTTTATTTGTTCACAAGTAGTTCAGAAACATACTTAAGAACTGCAATTGACAGGGTAAATTTAAACAAGTTTAAAAAAAAGGCCAAAGTCAAATTCCAGCCCAGGTAGCTTACAATTTAAGTGGTTTGACTATCAATAAATTCATCAGGGTCTCAAACCATTTAATTATCTTAACTAGTAATTTTCCATTTTATTAACATATCTCATTTATTAAAAAATCTTTTTGTTGGGCAGCTGTGGCAGCTGCCTGAGCAGCATCCACAGTGACAGAAGCTGAGGCAGCCACTATAGCACAGAGCCCCCCGGTACGGGCTGTTTGTGTGGGCCTTGGGGTATGGGTTGGCTAGCCATGAGGTCCTCATTCCAGCCGAGAGCATGTGCCTGGCACAGGTCTTCGTGCAGTCGGTACGGCATCTGAGGGCCTCACTGCCCTGGGCAAGAAAGGCCCAGTCCAGTTCCAAGGCCTCAACCAGAGTGCAAGTTCTTTACAGAGAAAATTTGTTGATGACGTGAGGAGAGTAAATTTAGTGTCTGATGCAGGAAGTTTTTAGAGCTGATACTCCCTTGCTTGAGGGAGAGACCAATCCTCCTGTACCACCTCTTAACCCTCAACTGATACCTAGTGCTCCTGGGGTCACATATTAGCTTAGGTAACTGCTACAGCACCCTACATGTGGCACCCACCCAGAGGTCTATTTTGACCCCACAATAACAGTTAAGGGTTAAACAGGTTCTAGAAATGCAGAAACAATTATAAAACCTCAAGGTCAAACAGAGAAGTCACCAAGAACAAGGAGAAGCTGAGGAAATACCGGCCGGAACTGATCAAGTATACACACATGCTGAAGGTGATGAAAACCTTCTAAAAACAGAACGTTGAGTTTGAACCCAGTTATGAAGAATTCCCTCCTTTAAAGTATGATTTTGTTGTTACTGTTGGACTATTGCTGTATGCAGAAACTAGGAGCAAAATTGGGATTTGTATTTGGCCTAATTCACCAAGGAAAAGTCAAAACATTTGAAAAATTGCTGTTAGGATCTGCAAAGAGAACACCATCATGACCTATGCAGAACTGGATGAGTCCCTTGAAGACCCAAGACAGGAGAAGTCCTAAGGAGGCATGTGCTCTTAATATCCTTTGGAGGAGAGCATATTGGCATCAAGGTTAAGAGGCTATGTGGCAGTTACCACCGCCCCATCTACCCATATCCAAAGAGATCCAGGAGGGGCTGACCACTCTGATTCAAGGGCAAGTGATGAGCCGGTCTTCAGCAGTGTCATCCAGGGGAAGTAAATGAAAGCCATTTACCACTGTAGCTTGGAGGTGACCAACAAGTGCCTCATCGCTGAGATCTGGTATCCTGCGGTGGACCATGGGCTTGGGAGTAAGGCTCAAGAGAGAGCCATGCCAAGATTCCCTTGTTTATGAGCACAATCCCCATAACAAAAACACCCCCAACTCTTATCTACACTAATAGATTCACAAGGGATTCCAGAACATCGTGGACTCCTATGTTGTTGGGAGCTCCATCTGGCTCCATCTGGTTGTCTGGTGTCCTATGGGCCATGCTGATGCAAGTGGGCCATTGTGTAGACATCACCTATGAGATCTTGCTGCTGCTCCCCGTCATGGCTCTTTTTGCAGCTTTGACAATTTTTATCCTTTTGCTTATGGAAGGTTTTCTGCATTTCTTCATACCATATGCCTCCATTGGGTAGAATTTCAGAACAAATTTTGCATTGATGCAATCACCAAATTTGTCCCTTTCTCATTTAGTCTGCTTTCCTTGAAGTTCAGTAATGATGACAATATGGCATGATCATATTGTTATAACCAACTGGATTTCAGATTTTTGAAGAATTATCATGTTATAGGATTTCACTTATGTCCAATTTATGATAGGAAAAATTCCATCTTCATCAATTGCCTTATGATATAGTCAAGTAAGACTATTTTAAGAATAAGACTATTTTAAGACTATTTTAAGAAATGAGACTATTGTAAGAATATTTTAAATGTTTTATAAAGTCTGCCAATTTCAGACATGTAAATTTCTTTTGGTTTTTATTATGAACAAATATAAGTTAATGACAAATTTTATGTTAAAGTGTTAAAGTTATTTTTTAAAATGTAAGATTAGGGGAGAGAAGCCAATTTTGAATGGCTAATTTACAGTGTTCTTAGATACTTGATTCTTTTTTTGACCTTATTAAAAGTGCAAAGAATTATTCTGTCACCTGTGGTTGTCAGATAATATTTTCTAACAGCTGCAGTCAAGCTTTTTTTAAAAAAAATTAATGATGTGTAATCAAAAGATTCACATTTATTCTGCTTGATTAAGAATATTGAAGCTTTTTTATTGTGTACTATCTAGAATGTATAATAGAAGATTGTTTCTACAATTTTGTCTTATTTTAGTAACTGGAGAAATGGGACAAAATAACATACAACAAATGGTTTTCCTATTTGTATATATTTGTAAAGACTCCTATCCTGTTTTCCTTATATTTCCAATTATGATAATTGTACCTTTGGGAAGATAAACTGTATACTGAGTGTTAAAACCTAGAATGAGTGTAGAAGATATAATATAGATACAATTTGAACTTAATGACTAGCTTGGTTGATGTTACTGAATCAGAATGATTTGTACTGAATGAAAGAAAGGTAAGGAGTAGTATTCATATATTTTTATAGCAAAATATAAATTATTTTATCATGAAGAGATTGTACTTATCCTTGAGAATAGTATAACTTTTTACTTGCAGATTACTTTTTTTTGTGTTTGTTTGTTTGTTTGTTGGTGGTCCTGGGGATTGAACCCAGAGCCTCGAGATTGCATGCTCTGCAAGTGCTGGACCACTGAGCTGCACCCGCAGCCCATTTTTTTACTTTTTGAGACAGGGTCTCGCTAAATTACACAGACTGACTCTAGTCTCGAACTTGCGATCCTCCTGCCTCCGCCTCCAGAGCCGCTGGGATTACAGGCGTGCACCACCGCACCTGGCCTTTCAGACTAGTTTGAAATAAAGGTCTGATAAGGGTAGTTAGAGTTAATTTAAACTTTCAAACATTATTCACATCAGCCGAAAACTAATTTTCATCAAGCCGTTTATATCTTGAATGTAAAATCATCTATGTGACGTTTAGTTTTGGATGAATTTGAGACAGTCCTGTTGAACATTTTGATTTATTCCCATATTCTTATAAAAGTCACATTTTATTTTAAGTGATTTTAGATAATAATTTTCAAACAGAAATCTGATGGATTTTTCACCATCTTAAAATTTTGAGTAATAAGGTAATTAAAAGGCCTGATTGTGCCCATGCACCTCCACCTCTTCAGGAGAAGAGCTTTCTCCAAAAGCCAAGATTCGAGTAGAACTGAATTTCAGCAAATCTTTTCAGAGAATTTCAAGGCCTAGTTGCTGAGAACCATAACCTGAACATAGCCATAGCTCTAAAATCTAATCTCTCTAATTATAGCAAGGGTGAGCAAGTGAATCTTTATCTATATTTACAACTTCTCCCAATTGCTTGAATCATCCTAAAATTATCCGCCCTCCCCCTGGTCGTGGAAAAATTGTCTCCCAGCAAACCAGTCCCTGATGCCAAAAGGTAGCGGATCACTGAATTATAGTAAGATTCTGTGTTGCTGATTAATAAAATGTTACCTGAAGGCCAGTTTGGATTTATTGCTTTTTGTCCTTCAGATTTAATTATTGAAGAAAAACCATGCTGATGAAATTCTTGAAAATGATTCTGTTCTGAAAGTTAAGTTTCTCCAGAAAGGTAAAATGCTGGATTCAAAATCTAGAGGATGCTGTTTGGATTTTAAACTCACTTCTCACCCATAGTTGATACCTCCCAAGTTGTCATTTTTGTTATTGTTCTACTAGAATCTGTAGTAATAACAAAGGTAACTGATTCATCCCTAGGAAATCCAAGACTTCAGATATTATTAACTAATGAGTAAGCATGAAACTGACAGTCTCTGCTGGAATTTTTTCTGCTCCCACTGGCAGTTGTCATGGGACTTCTTATCCGGAAAGCAAAGAGTTACTTTTCAATTGAGGTCTATGTCATTGTTATGTAGAATGTAATCATATAAAAAAACAAGTTACTAATCCTAACTTGTGAACCCCCACCTGTCTGTCAGCTTGTCGTGCTATGGGGGCTTGGGTGTTGCTGTGATGCTGAAAGCTATGCCACCAGCAGGGCCACCAATAGAGGATAGGTTTCAGCGGACCTTCCAGACTAAGACAGGCTAGGGAGAAGGACCTGGCAGCCCACTCCTGAAGCAGTTAGCCATTGAAAACTCTATGAATAGTAGAGAAACACTGTCAAATATATTGATGGAAAATGAGCCCCCTAGGCTGGAAGGCATTCAAGGGATGACTGGAGGAGAGTTATCTCCTCAAAGTAGAATTGACCTTAATGATGGGAAGGGAGTAAAGCCCTTGGGACCTCTTTTTGTTGATGCGGTATAACTCAAAATGAGAAGAAATGCAGTGATTACAACAATGGCTCAAACATTAAAAAAAATATGCATGGTACAGTGTTGAGGAGTGCTTCAATAGCACTCAGCAAAAACAACTTTTGTGAACTCTATGGAAATATAGTTAAAATGGTATCTTTTAGATAGTAGGGGGAATTTCATTTCCTTCTAAAGCACATGGTCCAAATACCATGATACCATAGTAGCTGTTCTGTTTTGTTTTGTTTATAAGATACTTGCTAGAACCTATTGTGCATATAATCTTTAGACATATTTGTTGCTATTAATAGCAACTATCCAGAGGAAAAATGATCAGTTGTGTGGATGAGGCTAAATATGTTTATTTTCCTGAATATGAATGTCATGGCAGTCACATTTTTCAGTTTCCATTCAGGTGTTTATTGCCATATGTTAACAGAGTCCTAAAATCAAACACAAGAAATTTCTTCAATCAAATAAAATTTGATTTTATCCTGGAGTGATTGAGAGGTGTTGGAGTGGCGTGCTCTGGCCAGTTAAGGAGTGGAAGAGGTTTGAGGCCCCTTCCATGTGCAGCAGGACTTTGAACAGACTCACCTTTTGCTGAAAGCTCTTGGTGCTCATTTGGTCTGGGTATGTTGCCCAGGCTGGCTTCAAGCTTGCGATCCCCCTGCCTCCATCTCCGCAGTAGTTGGGATTACAGGTGTGTGCCACCAATCTCAGCTTGGAATAGGTATTTTATAACTACATTCTGGCCTCAATGTTTAATTTGCAGTAGTTTTAATAAGTCATAGGGGCTATGCCATAGACTATCTATAGCATAAGTAACTCTTAAGATGTTGATGAATTAAGTACTCAGACCTATGAGAGCTTTGGAAAACAAAAAAAGTAACTCCTACAGCTGTTCTCCAGCCTGCATTTAACAAACACAAATTTGTCTGTTAAAGTTTTTAAGCCAGATTTGCTTGCATGCCATATAATATATCTCCAGGCCAGGCCTTAAGAAATCTTAATTCAAGATGATGGAAGTAAGGGCAATTTGGAGTAATAGTTTTCCTACAGGCAGGCCACTGATGCTGAGCTTTGGCTTAGAATCTTAAGTACTCTGAACATTCCACTTGTTCCTTGATAGGAAAATCTAACAAAGTGGCTAGGTTCCTATTGTTGGCCCTGGGAGATAGGGCCTAAGTTCCCTGATACTTGAAATGACAGTATTTGCTGCACAAATGCATGAAAAGGCAAATTTGCATCTTGCTGTCAGTATTGAACTTCCTTTTGCTAATGACATATAAATATACCTATATTTACCTATATTTAATTAAAAAAAAAACACCTCATTGTCTTTGTCAGTATCTGTTACATTCTATTCTGCTGTCCCTATGAGTTCTTATAATATCAGATTGTTGTTGTTAGGTTCCAAATCAATATCCATTTTGGATAATTCTCAAATTCAAGGAATCCCAATAGCTGTTTGAAAGGTGGCCTTGGAATGGACATTGGTCATTCAGAAGTTGTCTGGCATTCACTCCCCTGTGACTGTCTCTCATTGGGGGATTTTTTCCATTGTGTAGGGTATTGGGAGATGAGAACATAGCCAGTGAATAAGGCCCTGCCATTTGGCTTGGCTTTCCCTGAATACTCTGGATCCTAAAAAACCATGGGGCACGCAGTGGTCAAGGTCCAGCTCAGGCTGAGGAAGGGCAAGCATTAGGTAGTTCCTTGGGCATAGGCCTTTTCAGATGCCCCTTGGCTCTGGGATCCCTAGCCTAACATCAAGTTAGTGATCCCCAGATATCCTTCTGCTGTGGTTTGAATATATCTCCCCAAAGTTCATGTGTTGGAAACTCAATCCCCAAAGTCATATGTTAATGATATTTGGAGATGGAGCCTTTGGAAAGTAAATAGGATTAGATGAGATTGTGAGGTTGGGGCCCCCCATGATGGCATTAAGGAAAAGGAAGAGAGACCCAAGCTAGCATGCTTGCTCTCTCTCACCATGTGATGGCCTCTGCCATGTTTTGATGAAGCAAGAAGACCCTCACCAGATGGTAATGACATGCTCTTAGATTTTGAAGCTTCCAGAACCTAAATAAAACTCTAATCTTTGTAAATTACCTGGCCTCAGTTACTTTGTTGTAGCAATAGAAAATCGACGGAAACACCTTCTAATTACTTCCCTTTTCATTCACAAATCCTGAAATCATTTTTTGTTATTTGTAAGCAGATAGCCTGACTAATACGGTATCCTTTTCCAAACAATTTTTCATCCACAAACTTTATTTTCGTGCTATTCTATACTGTTGCTGGTGCAAGATATTTAAAAAGAAGGAAATTAGAGTGATTTTAGAAATAAGAGCAACTATCCCTGTCTCAGTCTAGAATTCCTGAGCTGAAGATTTTAAGATGTATCTGAAAAAAAGTCTGTGTTTGCTTAAAATGTAGTCATGTTTTCATAATTGACATATTATGCCTTTTTTATATCCTTCATCTGTGTGTGGCTGCAAAAATTGTAAAGAAATGTTTCCATTCCCTGTGGGGAATGAAACATTATTTTAAACTCACCATCATATTTCTAAGAATGTTTATCTCACTTTACTAAAACATCATACAATTCAACCTGATGACATTCTTTATCCTGACACTTATAGCTCTGAGTAAAAACACCATCCATCTCTGGAGAACAATCATAAAGAGAATGTTTCTTTCATAAATATGTTTAGTGTTCAATTTCAAATATATCTGTCACAGAGAGGAGGAAGAATGGATGTTTCTCAAAATCTTTGGAAGGCCAGTCATTCAACACTATCTATATTGTTTCTTGGTAGGTTTTTTTTTTTTTTTTTTTTTTTTTTTTTTTTTTTTTTTTTTTTTTTTTTTTTTTTTTTTTTTTTTTTTTTTTTGGTGTTGTTGGTTGGTCAGTTTGTTGGTTGGCAGTACTGGAGGGTTGAATCCAGGGCTTTGAATGTACTTTGCAAGCACTGTACCACTGAACTGTACCCCCAGACCCTTTTATTGTTTTTAATCTTGAGACAGGGTCTCACTAAGTTATGCAGGCTGCATCTTGGCTTTGAACTTGTGATCCTCCTGCCTCTGTCTTGAGAGTTGCTGGGATTACAAACATGTACAACCATACCTTGCTTAACAGTTTATCTTAAATAAACCATCTATCATCCAAAACATTTAAAATCTGGGCCTAGGAATGCTGACTTTCTTGACCTTGGAGGCAAATCCAAAGGGGGTGGTGCAACAATTATGATACTATCTGTCTATAATATTCACTCTAAAGAAGAGACTAATTATCTTACTATGAATGCAATTCTGCCCTTTTGTGCATAGAATTATTAGCTTACTATCTTAGATTTTGATTCAGCTTCATCCTTTCTAATCACCTAGTTTAATCAATTCTCTTGAGTCATTTGCTTTGCTCCAATGCTAGTGCCACCACCTTGGTCCAGGCTGCATCATCTCCTGCCCATATTAACACAGTGACTGCATTAGTTACCAGCACTTCTGTGTCACCGTGCCCAAATACCCAACAGAAACAACTCAAGAGAAGGGGGATTTATTTTATCTCATAGTTTCAGAGAGTTTCAGTCCATAGTGGTGGGGAAGACATGGCAGAGTAGGTGGTGGGAGCACATGACAGAGGAGAGTTCTTCATAGCACAGTGGCCCAGGAAGCAGTGAGCAGGACAGGAAGCAGGGACTGAGTATAATCTCCAAAGGTCTGTCCCCAGTGACCTATTTCTACCAGTAAGGTCCCCTCTCCTAAAGTTTCCACCTCTAAAAATGGCACCATCAACTGGGGACAAAACAGTCAAACCCATGGGAACATTTCAGATTCAAATCATAACAATGACTTTGTTTATATTACTTCCACTCCTGACCCCTATTCTCTAATCCATTTTCAATAGCTATAGAAATTTGTTAAAAAGATGTCTCATCACTTTATCCTCTGCCACAGATCATTCAATATCTTTCCATTATTCTTAGAAGGAAAACCAACAGTTAACAGGCTAAGAAGGCCAGCATTAATACTTTATTTTTCACATTGATTAAAAAAAATATAACCTAAAAGGTAAAAAGGCCCTATAACTAATTACTTCAAACAAATTCCCCAGAGCTGTATTTTGAAACTCATAACTTGCAATACTATTGTCTTCCAATAACTCTTTATCAGTATTTGGTCAAATTTCATACTTTTGCCAGGGGGGAAAAACTGATATAGTAGAGCAACAGAAACATCTGGTTTGATGGAAAGATGTTGACATTAAGCAAAAATATGTAAGTTGGCAAAAATTTGAGCCAATATAGAATGAAGAAATCTAGCCAACCCCATTTGTCAGGCAGGGCCTATAACCACTGTGGCCATAAACATTGGGATACATAATTCCAAAAGTTGAAAAATTTGTGGGTAAAATGTAACTTCGACCAATTGTTATTTTTTTTTTAAAGAAAACTTTCCTTTCTTAAAGAAAAAGGTGTTTTTGTGGGGGGGGAGGATAAAAAAATGATATGATTTTAGAATAAAGTCATTCAGGGTGCAATAACTTCCTCAGTGGCCAATTGACCATGCATCACAAAGGTACCACAGGGAAATCTTTAATATCGGAAACAAGTAACAACTCTATTAGCCTCTGACTTCAGATGGATTGGCCATTGCTTTGACTTCCTCCAGAGCCTCAGCCTGCCTACAGGAAAGGACTCATGCAAAACTCAGTTCATTATTTTTTATTACTCTAGCAGGAAGTGATGTATCACGCATGCAGAGATCGACTGCTCGCACTTGGTTGAGGGTCAGATCTGTAAAATTATATAGTTGATTTGAAAGGCCTATGATCTCTGCGGGGGATGCATAGTCTGGAGACTATTAGGCATTAGACATTTCCCCTGTGACACATCATGCTCTGTGTTATCTCATTCAATTTTCACAATGTAGCCACAGTGGTCCCCATTTTGTAGCTGAAGAAATGGAATGCAAGAGGGATGCAATAGGCATCTCTGTCTCTCTATGCTCAGCATTTCTTTCTCCTTCTTCTGGTGCCAGCATCCTGGGGTCCTTCGAGGCGCATGCTTCCCTTGTATTGATGGACAGATACTGGAAGCTGCCACTTGTGATGGCTCTTCTCAGGACAAGACTTATGCTCTTCTCAAGCAATCCAAATTTTAGTGAAGTGACTCCCAGATGGAAAATGGATGGAACTCATTCATCCCTCTCCCCACCTATATGCTACTATGATCCCCCTTCTTTCCTTTCTAAACCCTGCTTCATTAGCTTCTCCTTTAATACTCTCTTTCAGTTTAGGTTGTAGAGTGTTGATTTCTGTTGCTTGCAATTGTTTAGCCCTGGCTGGTACAAAAGGTTAGTGGCTTGCCCACCCACACATTTCCACTGCTAACTCCTCACTTTTTCATCTCCTTGCTGTCATTCTGTCAGGCACTGAGTGTTTGATGCATGTGGGCCTGATCTTCCAGGGAGTGGAGGATGGGTGCTTTATGCTGCTTCCTTGGCACAAGCAGCCCAAGCTCTGGCTTTGTGTTTCTAAGGACAGCTGGACCACACACAAGCTGAATTCCCATCTGACTGTGATTTGAAGGTGGCCAAATGGTTTGATGGCCTTCAAAAATCCATTCCCTAAACTGCTTCTGTGTTTGAAACTCCACCATTAGAGCCACTGGCTGTGGGACTATTTCTAGAAAGCTCTTATTGAATGACATTAAGCTAGGAGTTTCTTAATCTTCACATATTAGTAGGTGTGTATATTTGGTATCTATCAATTATTTAATGCTCATGTAATGTTTTTCTTTTTTTCTTTTCCTGTTTTTTTTTTTATTTTTGTTTTGTCTTGTTTTTGTTTAGTTTTGTTTTTTATGTGATGCTGGTAGCCAAACCCAGGGCCTCACATACACTAGTGCTAGGCAAGCACTCTACCACTGAGCTACACCTTAGCTTTCTAATGCTTTTTAATAAAGTATGTTTTTCATTATCTGTGTGTGTATGCATGCACATTGTTAGGTGCGGTTGAGTTGGGTCCAACTCATAGCAACCTTATGTACAATAGGACAAAACCCTCCCCAACACTATGCCATGCACACAATCATTTTATGTTTAAGCCCATTGTTGCAGGCACTATATTTCTTCTCATTATGAGTCATGGCACAGCAGCAAGAGGAGGTGCCAGGGGCTTTACTCCATTCCCATCATTAATGTTGACTCTACTTTGAGGAAACAACTCTTCCCCAGTCATTTCTTAAATGCTTTCCAGCCTGGGGGGCACATTTTCTGGCACTATGTTTGACAATGTTTCTCCGCTATTCATAGGGTTTTCAATGGCTAATTATTTTGGGAGTGAGCTGCTGGATGCTTCTCCCTAGTCTGTCTTAGTGTGGAAGGTCAGCTGAAACCTGTCCAGCATGAGTGACCCTGATGGATGTGAGATACTGGTGGCATAGCATCACAGCAACATGCAAGCCCCCATAGCATGACAAGCTGACAGGCACTTGGAGGATATATACACATACATTTGTCAAATAAGAGTACAACCACATGCTGTTGTTAGATGCTATCAGGTCCAACTCATAGCAACTCTATGTACAACAGAACAAAGCGCTACCCAACACTGTGCCATGGCCAGCAATATATCAATGCTTCTCTGCTGTTCATAGGGTTTTCAATGGCTGATTGTTTCGGGAATGGGCTACCAGGTTCTCCTCCCAACAACCATATGGGAGACATAAAAGATTGAGTCCATGAACGCTAAGGCATGCAGATGGATTTGAAGATCATCTTTCAAAAGCTCCCCCTAAAAAGCTTCCAAATGTATGGGTAGGGGAGGCCATTGCATTTATCAGTGTAGTACCAGAAGGGTTCATTTGACGAAGAGAAGGGGCCAGATAGACTTGCCTTCAGATAGATATGCTGGGCTGGAGTTGCCCTGCTCAGGGAGACCTATAGAGAATGGCCCCACAGGGACCTGTAGGGACCTCTGAGAGGACATTTAACTTAGAGGAGGAAGTTGAAGACAAATTTTGCTGCTTGATTATTTCTGATTCTAATTGCAAAAATCTTAGAAGGTCTGACTCTACTGAAAAAAAAATCAAAATTCTGTAAGGTCCCAGGTCTAGCTAAAAGTCAGGAGTTCCATTACTAAAAAAGAAGGGAAGAATGGGTGCTGCAGTGTGCTGGGAAGGTGAAATAGTTTAAATGTGTGTGAGTCACTCAGCAGAGGACTTTCCTGAGATTTAGTTAGTGTGTACTAGAGAAATACTGGGGTTTAGCTCAGTTGGTAGAGTGATAGATCTGCAGGCTCTGAGGCCCCGGGTTCGATTTCCCAGCACTGCAAAAAATAGAAGAAGGACCTGGCAGCGTACTCCTGAAACAATCCAAAACAATCAGCCATCAAAAACCCTATGAATAGCAGAGAAGCAGAGTGCCAGGCATGGCACAGTGAAGGGCTGCTTCATTCTATTGTACATAGCGTTACTGCGAGTGGAACCCAACTTGATGACAACAACAGATAACCACTAGTCACAAGTCTCTCCTGCCTTACCCCAGCAACTTCTTGGTAAAACTTTCCAATTTGGTCATATCTGCTTTAATATGTGGACAAAAAGCTGATCAAGTTCTCGTCTTTTAGAGCTTTTATTATTTTCTATTGTTTTGTAATAGAAAAGTCTCTCTCTCTCTTTCTCTCTCTCTCTCACTCTCTTTACTGTACCATCAATTTTTAGAAGTTCCTTGTTGCTCCTAAATGAAGATTTCTTAGGGAAGAAATTGTCTTCATATCTAAAGTTATAATCCTTATCTTTCCACTTTCTCTCATTGTAATTAAGGCCCATCACAGAAGGCAAATAAAAATGGCACCAGGATCATAATAACAGCAATAAGTGAGCAAACAAAACACCATACCCATCTTTTCTTGGCCTTGGCCTTACTATTGTTCATGGCACTTTCCAAAAGGCAAAATCGAGTTTGCCACACGCAAGCTGTTAGAGTGTGGAAAAGTCCATTCCTTCCTCTAAGCCTCGGTTTGCTCATCTGAAAAACGGGGCTGTGTGGGTTCAATGCAATATTTGATAGACAAAAAGCTCTCACAAATGGCCTGGCATATTGTAAGCCCTCCACAAAGAGTGGCTATTATGTATTGCCTATTTTTCTATCCACAAGGATATCAGGCTTAGTTGGAGATTTGTATTAAGGCTTCAATTCATGACATCCTGCTTTTGTTACAATAAAAAATAGGACTTAACAAGATTGTTCCCACCAGCTTTATTCATTATAGCCCCAAACTGGAAACAGCCTAGTCCATCGACAAAAGAATAGATAAACAAACTCTGGCTTATTTATATAAGAGATTACTGCCCAGCAATAAAAAAGGAATGAAAACTAACATTTGCAACACGGAGAAATCTCAAAACCATTATGCTGAGTGAAAGAGGTTAGGCACAAAACAGCACATACTATATGATTCCACATATTTAAAGTTCTATAACAGGCAAAATTTGTCTATGGTAGAAAAAAAGCCCAGAATAGTGGTTGTCCCTGGAATGTAGGGGTAGGGAATGGCTGAGAAGGGATCTGAAGGAGCTTCCAGGAATGAAGGTAATGTTCTGTACCCAAACTGAGGTTTGAGATGCTTTGATTAGAACTTGTCCCACAGTCCCCTAAAGATCTGTGCCGTTCACCATATGTAAATTTATCTCAAAAAGAAAAAGAAAATTTATCTCAAAAAAAAAAAAAGAAAGAAAGAAAGAAAAATTTATCTCAAAAAGGACTTTGAATAGATATTCCTCCAAAGAAGCTAGGAGGTAGCTACAAGGCTATGGTACCTGCTGGTCCCTTCTCTCTCTGCCCAGCTAACTTCTGTTCAGCCTTCAGATCTCAGATCAGTGTTATTGGCTCAGTGATGCCTTCTGGCTCAAATGTGTTCTGTTCTCCTGTCCCAAGGTTGTCCCCTTGAGAGCACTTCTCACACTGGTCACTCTATGGCCTCTTGTGGAATTTGTTCGTTCAAATCCTCTTCCTTTCCAACCATGGGGGCCCAGAGGCAGGGACTAGCTTCAGCTCATGGAAGTTTATCCAGGCTCTGCTCTCTTGCCTGGCTTGACATGGACACCTACTTACTGCCAAAGGAAGGAGAAAGAGAGAGAGAAGGAGGATGCAGCTGCCTTGCATGGCCTGAGGACCTCCAAGCACAGGCACAGAGGTGGTTAAAGTCTGGTTGCTGTGCTCTGAGCTCCACACTCCACAGAACCTTCTGCAGCTACTCCCAACCAACCACGAGCACAGCAGAGACACTGTGACAGTGCGTAGGGGATATGTGGGACTTCCTGGATGGCCAGTTTTGTCTTCTGACTTCCTAATAGCTTTGCCAAGCCTTTCACCCACACAACAGTCAGGGGTTCTTCCACTCAATTCTCCTTTCTTCTCTCCTTTCATCAGACTACCTCACCTCATGACTGCTGGTTCTCCCCTCATCTGCTCTAGTGTGTGTGATTCCCCTAAGAAATCCTTGTGCGTTTTCTCCTGTCTCGTCTTCTGTTTCTCAGAGGATCCACATGAGTGAGCGAATGAATGAGCCAGCCCTGGCTTTGTCCGACACTATCCTGACTGCCTAGGCACACCTGCTCGGGGCTGACTTAGCTGCCCCTGATCTCCTGAGTTGCTTTTGTACTTTCATTACGTCAGTGTCTTGCATCCAGTCAGCTCCCTTGTATGGAGAACAGTCCTTGAATCCTAGCCAAAGTAACGCCATTTTGTAGCAGGGTGTCTATTAGTTGTTCTATGCCCTCAACTATGTGCTGGACTGCAGCATAACAAAGCTGTTCTTCCCACAGTCTGACCATGCTTCCTGAGACCTTCGAGGATTTCTGGATTTCCGATGAGGACAGGGATGTAGTGTACCCAAGCACATAGTTTCTCTCTAGATCTAGTTTGCATCTGCCCTCTGCTGGGTACCACATGAACTTAGGGCTCTATTAAATAGAAGCTTGGGATATGTGTGTGCACGCGTATGTGTGTTGTCGGTGAGGGCAGCTGCCCAAAGCCATCAAGCACTCTGTCAGTGACCCCTAATAAACTCCTTTACTCATCCAGCTGGACTTGTTCCAGTCATTCTTTGATCTGCCAGCACCACCCAGTTCAGAGACAGGCGTCTTTGACGTCTCCGTGGGAAATCCACAACATACCCAAAGGCAAAAGGAACAATGGAGAGGTCTTGGTGGTTTTCCCGCATGCCCCAGGACAGGTAAGCAGCATCCCTTGGGCACTTACACACCGAAGAAGCAAAGTCCTGGACGCCCAACACACAGCCGCAGGAAGTCTAAACACCATTGTTTTCCAAACCGCAGCTAAGACTCATGACAAGGTCAATTTAATGTGTCTCTACCTCTTTATTTAAAATTGTTGTTATTGTTAGATGCCTTCAAGTTGGGTCAGACTCATAGTGACCCTATGTACAACAGAACGAAACACTCCCCAAAACTGTGCCATGTCTGGCACTGTGTCAATGATTCTCCGCTATTCATAAGATTTTCCATGGCTGATTGTTTAGAGAGTGGGCTGCCAGGTTCTTTTCCCATATTTGTGGTGCTGGGGATGGAACCCAGATCTCAGAGAGTGCAGAGCAGCGTTCTACCAGCTGAACTAAATCCCAGCCCCTTTCTTATTTAAAATAAGGAACTGAAACTAAATCACAGACTGGAACTGAACAGGGTGCAAGGATCAGGACACATGACATGAAGCAGAGGTCAGTTTCATGTCATGAGAACTCGGTTTCACTTTTTTACGTATAGATGTGGGGTAAAATATATTTTTTATTGTGAGTCACGGCCAAAAATGTTGGGAAAACTCCCATCCAGCGGGATCATGTAGTTCAGCATTTCTCCAGGACTCATTTATCAACCCACATGGTTATTTATTTATTTTTAGACAGGGTCTTGCTGTGTAGCCCAGGCAAGCTGTGAATGCACCATGTAGCCCAGGCTGGCCTCACTCATAATTCTCCTGCTCTAGTCTCCAGGATGCGGGGATACTGAAGTGAGCCACCACTGCTGCCCCAGGTGTTCCTTTCGAAAGGAGCTCCTCTTCAAATTGGCAGTGATGCTGAGCAAGTGATGGATTCTCTCTGATAAAGATTTTCTGTCGCTGTCAAGAGATACACAAGAAGTTAGGGGAACTGAGGCCTCATGCACATCACCCACTCTGTTGTGTGAAGAATTTCCCAAACACATGGGAGCACCGAGTGTCCTCTTTCTTTAATTTTTAGCCATTCGAGAGCACTAGGTAACCGTGAGGAGAGAATAGCTGGGCTCATTCTCCAGCTCTGCGGACTTCTCACCAATCTGTTCTTGGTGTGAAGATGGCCAGAGGGGGGGTGGCTGGACACCTCCTGAGTTTGACCACCTGCTCAGGGGGTGACTTTGTGTGTCCCTTCCTGACACACTCAGAAACCCTCTGCCATAGGACATAGATACCACATGGCTTTTTCCCTATTTTGCCCTAGTAGATCTCCAGGCTGCAGCCCTTCTGTGCCAAGTACATGCATTTGCAAGACAGCAGTCACTAGGGAGCTCCTGGGCCAAGCAGAGAGGGAAGAGACGTGGCCCATGCAGGGGCTGGACTTGAGAGTGGGCTCATTCTTCATGCTTGGAAAAACAGTTACATAGGGTGCTTTGCAACCTCCAGAAGGAGTCCTAACAACTAACAGATCACTTCTGCTCCTCTAATCAGCAAAGATGCTAGTCTCATCTATAAGATAGTTCTGGGGGTCAGGTCTCAGCTCTAGTCTGTGTCCTGGCTGTGTGATCTGAGAAGTCCCTGGGTCCCTTGGGCAAAATGAGGGGGTTGGTCTAAGTGGTTGATCGTATTGACATAGAGTAGTACAGATGAAAGGGACCTCCGGGGGCTTTGGAGTCATGCTGCTAGAGGGTGCTAAGCAGACAGAAAGGGAATAAAGGGGCCTCTGTGGCCATTTGCTTCTCAGCCATTTCCTTCCTACTTCCACCTTTTAAGACATGAATCTCAGTTAAGCTTCCTCTGAGACAAAGGTCTTTGTCTGGTGGTCAGTGCTTCCCTGATAGATAATATCCTTGCAAATGGCATGATTGCTAGGAGGTAATACGTTTTTTCAGACCACCCGGTCTGTAACCTGTAGCACCTTTACAAATGATCTAATCTATAACTAGAGCTCTGTTTACATATGAAGGCCACAGATGTCTCCATGTCCATTTACGGAGGGGATTCTCTTTTGATGCAGGACCCCTTCTGCAATAAAGAGAAAGACCTGGTTAACAGCCCAGGCAGGCCAGCCTAAGCCAAAAGGTGACAGAAATCTGGCACACCTAAAGACAAGATCAAAGAGAGAGGAAGAATATCTGTCCCCTTAGTGACATAAGGACTTAAAAACCCCAGACATCCCTCCCCTCTATGCAGAGCCCACAGTGTCCAGAAATCTCCAATGTCCACAGTTTGCAGTGTCCAGTTCACAATAGCCAAAGATGTTATGGCCAATCACCTACAATTCTCAGCAATGGCTACAGTTCTCAGCAATGTGCAGAGCAACCCACAGACGTGTGGCAGTTGCCTGCAGATGCCCACAACCCTACACAGATGTTTGGAGATGCCCGCAGCCTCATTGCTGGACCTATATGATTCCTGACCTCTATTCAGAAGCATAAATGCTACTGTTCATGGATCTTCACTGCTGGATCTGCCTGCTTTCTGATTTCTATATCACAAAGTGTAGCTTTCTCTCTTTTTCTTCCTTTTTTCTTTTTTAAAATTTTTATTTTTTTATAGTACTTGGAGGTTGAACCCAAGACCCCTCACATACTTTGCAAGTGCTCTACCACTGGCCTGCATCTCCTACCCCCAGCCAATTTTTTATTTTTTTATCTTGAGACAGGGTCTCGCTAAATTACACAGGCTTGCCTGTGGCCTCAAACTCACGCTCCGCCTGCCTCAGCCTCTGAGTTACAGCTAGGATTACAAGCTTGCACCACTGCCTCTGGCTTCTTTTTCTATACCTATCCATATCCCCTCTCTTCATGCTGTCCTAACTCCCTGGCTTACTCATTCTCTCCTCTGTCCCCATATATTGGCCTAAGTCCCCAGCCTCCATGCCCTAAGCCAGTCTGTCCTGGCTTTCACTCTTTTCCTTTCAATTCTAAATAAGCCATCTTCTAAGTTCCCTTCTGGGTCCATTTGTAAATCCATTTATAAATGTGACCAAGGACCAAGTTTGCTACTTTGTTCCAGATCCCTCCCTTAGTGCTGTGGTAACACTGGACCCCAGACCTGCGTTCCCTGCTAACAATGCCTTTGGCTGAACAGGTGAAAAACCTGAAGCCCAGAGATACCAAAGGGCTTGTAGTAGTCCACACAGCCCTCAAGTAGCACACAGCATAGACAGGAGCTCAGATACCCAGCTCCCATCCCAGGCTACTCCATCAGCCCAGGCTGTCCTCCTAAGATTACAGTCATGTTTTCCAGCGTGTAAAATAAGTACAAGAGAGGGGCAGCCAACATATGCAGCTCATCTTGGAGATCCTTAAATGACCTCTGACAACAGACAAAACAATTACAGAAATATAACTGACAGCAGCAGTTGCAGCCTCTGGTCTTTCCAAGTGCTTAAAAATCTTATTAGCTGAGTAGAATTCTTCTGGTTTCCTCTTAGCAAACTTCCTCCTTAATTTCAAATAAATGGCATTTGCTTTATTGGGTATTTGTTTAACATTTTACTTAGATAGAAACCCAACTATACCAGTTTGAGCAGGAAGGGGAATTTCTGGTCCGCAGAGATGGAAATGTACTCACCATCAGGTTCACACACCTCGAAGAGATTCTCAGGATTGTGGTCGGTGCTCTTCTTCCTACTCTCATGTGTTCTCTAAAATCTGCATATCTCTGCTCTGTTTGGTTGGGGCCTCATTTTCTCCTTTTAGGATATGCTTTCTCCACATAGTGGGAAGATGTTGGCCAGCAGCTCCTGTTTCCAGCTCTAGCCCCATAAATGAGAAGAGCTTTTTTTCTCCAAGTAAAAATTCCCAGGAGGAAGAAACTTGCTAGTTCCTGGTACAACCACCTGACCACCTAGAGGCTAATCACAGGGACCAGGTAATAGGGCTATTGGAAAGGGTTTAGCCTATGTAATGTGCCTACCCCTATGGCCAAGACATCTCTCTTCTGAGATCAATAATGCCCCTGTTGTTGTTGTTGTTGTTGTTGTTGTTGTTGTTGTTGTTTGGTGCTGTTGAGTCGGTATCCAACTCATAGTGACCCCATGTACAATAGGTGAAACACTATGGTCAGTGCTTCTCTCCTGTTCATAGGGTTTCCAATGGTGGGCTGATTTTTGGGAGTGAGCTGCCGGGTCTGTCTCTCAAGCCTACAGCACCTAGTGTGGTGTTCCCAGGTAGTCTCCCATCCAAGCACTAACCAAGCCTGACTCTGCTTAGCTTCCAGGATCTGACGGGATCAGATGCCATAGGGCCACAGCTGCAGGCATAGTGCTCCTAGGATATCACAATTAAACTTGGGAGAAACATTCCCCTAAACAATGTAAGAGCCAATTGTGAATGGTTAATTAATTGGGAAAGCTAAGATTGAGAGGGACAAGTGATCCGCATAATTTGCAAAAACGTGAGAACATGGACAATGGCCAATATTTGTTGTTCTTGTTAGGTGCCGTCGAGTCGAGTCTGACTCATAGCGACCCTATGTACAGCAGATCGAAACACTTGCCGATTCTGCACCAGGCAAACGATCTTATTTATGTTTAAGCCCATTGTTGCAGACACTGTGTCAATCCATCTGGTGCAGGGTTTTCCTCTTTTGCGTTGACCTGCCACTCTTCCAAACATGATGTCCTTCTCCAGGGATTGTTCTCTCCTGACTACATGTCCGAAATATGTAAGACACAGTTTGGCCATTCTTGCTTCCAAGGAGCACTCTGGTTGTACTTCTAGGACAGATTTGTTGGTTCTTTTGGCAGTCCATCGTATATTCAATAGACGTCTCCAGCACCACAATTCAAAAGCATCAATTCTTTTTCTGTCTCTCTTGTTTAATGTCCAGCTTTCACAACTATATGATGCCACTGAAAGTACCATGGCATGAGTCAGACGCACCTTCATCTTCAATGTGACGTCTTTGCTTTTCAATACTCTAAAGAGATCTTTTGCCACAGCTTTTCCTAGAGCAGTGCATCTTGATTTCTTGACTGCTGCTTCCGCGGGTGTTGATTATAGAGCCAAGCAAAGCAAAATCTTGGACAACCTCAATCTTTTCTCCATTGATTGTGAAGTTGCGTGCTGACCCAGTCGTAAGGATTTTTGTTTTGTTGATGTTTAGTCATAACCCATATTGAAGGCTATGATCTTTGATCTTCATCAATAAATGTTTTAAATCCTCTTCACTTTCAGCAAGCAGAGTGGTGTCATCTGCATAACGCAGGTTGTTAATGAGTCTTCCTCCAATCTTGATGCCGCGTTCTTCCTCATAAAGTCCAGCTTCTCGGATTATTTGCTCAGCGTATAAATTGAAGAGATAGGGTGAAAGTATACAGCCCTGACGCACACCTTTCTCAACTTTA
>VMDO01022777.1:0-32822 GCA_007922755.1 Pedetes capensis | reverse complement strand
ATTCCTTAAAAAAATAAGACATAAATCACCTGTGTCTTCTTCCCTTCCTTTATGTTCCCTTATCCCTTCCCTTTCCTTCTCTTTGTTTTACTTATTCCCTGAGCACATTTTAGGAAAATTAATTAGGAAGTAAAGAGAATTTATTACAAAATCAACTAAGACACAGAAATTAAGATGATTTGGAATAATCTATACAAGTTGGGACCTAGAATTTCTCCAGTATTATTAATAAAAACATTGGCAGAAGAGAAGATGAGGTTATCACACAGAGGGTAGAGTGTAAGTAGAAAAGGAGGAAATTGATATAGAAATACAGGGGTCTATGAACATTTCAGTTTACAGACAGGTAATATGACAGTGGTAGGCAAAAGCAGGGCTTCATTATAGGGATGAGGGAGGGGAAGAGTGGAGTATAGGCTTCCAAGCTCTGCCATAGACAGTTGCTCTACAAGTTCATAACTTGTACTTCTTTCTTTTCCAACATATCCCCTCTCCCCAAAACAGGCTCTGATTGTCCAGGATCAGGTCACACATATCCAAAGGACTTCTCTGTCAGCTTTGCAAAGTTCAGCCATAGACTCTGAGGAAGTATGTTTTCTTCTATTCAACTCTCTCAGTCTGTCTGTCATTTGAGCCTTGGCCTGAAGTCTCTTGGCTACTCCTTAATGACTAATTTTCTGCGTAGACTTCTAATATTTGATATTACCCCCACTACCTGAGTACTGCCCACCAAAACAAGATGTAAAAGTTGGTGGAAGGGTTAGGATCTGAGCCATAGTCTAATTAAAGTTTCTCCTGAGTTAAGGCATGAGCCACAGTTCTGAACCTTTTTTATATCTATAGGTCTGAATCCACAGAGGACCAAGGCAAGATACAGTTGAGAGTTCCTAATATGAGGCTGGGCCTGGTACATGATTATAGAAGATCTCAGGCCCACAGAATCCATGTAACTTCAGCTAACTGAGAATGCTAAGCCTGCCACATGACAATGAAGACCATGAGAGTACAGTATCCACATGACTAAAAGGTTGTAGAATCTATATTCTTCTCTTGACAGAGAGTGATTAATATGCCTAATGATTAGAGGAACATATGATCATAGTACTAAGGTCTGAATATTTTTTTCCCCCTCAAATTCGTACATTGAAGTCCTACTCTCCAAGGTGATGGTATTATGAGGTGGGATTTTTAGGAAGTAATTAGCTCATGAGAGCATTGCCCTCATAAATGAGATTAATGTCTTTATAGAAGAGGCCTGAGATCAGTCCCTTGCCCCTCCCTCTGTGTGCAGTTACAGTGAGAAGATGACCAGAGTTTTCATCAAACACTGAATGTGCTAGTGCTTTGAGTTTGTATTTTACAGTCTCACAAACTGTGCGAATTAAATTTATATTGTTCATAAGCCACCTACTCTATGATTTTTTTAGCAGCTCAAGACATATATTACCTACTTTACTAATGTTAGAGTGCTTATGGTGCTCACATGATTATGACGGCTTCATCTGACACATGAAGATAGGAGCCAAATGGCCACCACATCCACATTACACACAGTATTAGGAGCCTCTAATGTTCATTTGGGGCTGGGATTTAGCTCAGTTGGTAGAGCACTGCGCTGCAGTCTCTGAGGTCCCGAATTCAATTCCCAGCACCACAAAATGGGAGAAGGACATGGCAATCCACTCCCAAGGCAATCCCGAAACAGCCATTGAAAACCCTATGAGGGTCGCTATGAGTTGGATACTGACTCGACGGCACCTAACAACAACAACAACAGTGTTCATTTGTTCTGCATCCATACCACTGTGTTAGATCTCAGAAGCTAAGCAGGATTGGCCCTGGTTAGTACTTAGATGGGACCGCCTGGGAACACCAGGTGCTGTAGGCTTAGGAGAAGGACCTGGAAACCCACTCCCAAAAATCAATCTGCCATTGAAAGCCCTATGAATAGCAGAGAAGCACTGACAACAGTGGCAGGCATGGTACAGTGTTGGGGAGGGTTTCGTTCTGTTGTACATAGGGTCACTATAAGTTGGATACTGACTTGACGGCACCTAACAACAACAGCAACAACAACAATGTTCATTTGCCTGAAAGGATTGTTTCTGCCTTATGAAAATAGTGTTCAATGACAACACAGTCCTAGTATCTGTAAGATGTAGGGGTACTTCCTATTCATGTGATCTGGAGAGACCTTTAGATTTGAGATTGCACATACTACTGGGCTTCTGAGTAATGGTGATAGTGGAGCCTCCAGGTGACTTTTTACAGCCAATAAGCTTGGATTTTAGCTGCCCCATCCCTCCTTCATGCATCAAACAATGAACATCCCTACCTCAATGGTACTAATAAAGTTATCATCTGCCTGGAGCTACTCCAGGATCTCCAGGCCCAGGAAACTGTCTGCCCTCAATACCTTGAGCATGTTGTTATTGAGGCACAGTCTGTTGAAGGTTTTCATGATGCTGAACATTCTGGTTTGGATCTCCTGAACTGGGGTTTAGCTCAGTTGGTAGAATGCTGCTCTGCACTCTCTCAGTATACACGTTCAATCCCTAGACCACAAAAAACAGAAGAAGGACCTGGCAATCCATTCCCCAAGCAATCCTGAGACAATCAGCCATTGAAAACTCTGTGAGGGTTGCTATGAGTTGGACTTGACTCTCAGGCACCTAACAACAACAACAAGTAGACTGTTGTTACCTAGGCGAAGAGTCATTGTGTTGGAGTAATTGATTAAATCACTTGGGTATATTTTCGTCAAGAAGTTTCCATTGAGAAAAAGCTGGTGGGGGGAGGATGGTAGGCTGAACCAGGCTGATAGTTGTAAGTCCTTTGTTTTCACTATTAATATTCAGTATACTTTCTTTTTCTTTGCACAGACAGCAGATCTTGCAACTGTCTTTGGCTCTCTCCACAGAGGAGAACCCCACTGTAGTTAAAATATTAAGGAACTAAACATACTCATCTTGAGACACCTTCGATGTCAGCTGAGCTACGTACCTACAGGGAAAACTTTAGTGGAAGACAGGAGGAAGAAGCAGAATTGCTGGGAAGAAAGAAACAAAGAAGGCTGATTAAAATGGCGAATCAAGGACGTGGAGTGAGTGAGAGGGAGGGAGAACGAGAAATTGAGCAACAAAACAATGAAATCACACACATTTGCAAAATAATGTCTTACTTTCCAAGTTATATTTTTAAAAAATGGGGATATTTTCTTCAGTAGACAGACAAATTATTGCTGGATTGGGTGGTCCATGTCTGTAGTCCCAGAGACTTGGGAGGCAAAGGCAGGAGTGTTGTACCCAGCAGCTTGAACCCAGAAAGAAATACTCCAAGACACAAACAGATCGGGAGCAGAAAAGTTTATTTAGACTGCCTGGCCGGCTACTTTCAGTCCCAGGAGTGGACTTTCAGAAAGCAGCATCTGACTCACAGTGGTTAGGGGCTTTATAGGGTAGGGGCAGAGAAGCAAGGTTACAGAGGTGAGAATTCTTTAACAGTTAAGGGAGGGGAGTACAGAGTAATTTTTCATTTCTCAGATGTCATCCTGTTGTTAGGATACGCTCCAGATGTCTGCCTTATGACTAACTTGTTGCAGCTTCCCTTATCAGGAGGCCTTGGAGTCTGACCAGAGCTAGTCTGCTTGGTATCAGTGGGATCATGAAAAGCCTTTTTCTGTAAACATTTTCTGTTTCCACAGGAGGATTGCAACTTTGCAATGTTGAAGCCAGAGGCAGCATGCATAACTTAGTGTGGCCCCTACTCAAAATATAAAATAGGCAGGGGGTGCAGCCCCATGGTATCACACTTGTAAAGTATATGTATGAGGCCCTAGGTTCAATCCCCACAAACTGTTAAAAAAGAAAAGAAAGGAAGAAAGAAAGAAAAGAAAAACAACAGTCTCTTGTCCTTAATAGTATGCTGAAATTTGTCCATATTTAAAACTGATCTGTTGCGTTTTCCGTAGCTATTTATGCAGCTTTGTTACATTTTAGCAATCTAAACAAAATAACCTCATCACACACACAGCATTAGGCTTTCCTCACATGGCAAATCAGAAAGATCACCTCAAATTCACTTTGGATTTGCACAGGCACAGTTTTACAAGTGAACCAGCAAAAGAAGTATTGGTGAAATTTCAGTTTATTATATTTATATTCTACTTGTTCCTCTCCAGAAAATGGAAGAGAATATACATTGCAGAATTTTACCATGCTATTACCCTGATTACACTCGTCTAGTCTGCAGATTGTGAGGAATAATTTCTATTGTTTATAAACTTAGAACATTTGGTAGGGTTGATCAGTGAAGTCATCTGGTTCTGGGCTCTTTGTGGGAAGGCTTTTTGATGACTAACACAATTTCTTTACTTGTTATAGGTCTATTAATATTTTCTATTTCTTCTTGAGTAAAGCTGGGATGAGCCCAGATAAGGAGCTATGACAAGTGTTTGCTTTTTAGTTCAAATTTTGCTGCTTTGTTCTCTGTAGCTCCAAGAGATTAGTATAAACTAAGACTCATCACATGTCAGAGACAGGGAAGATAGAAGCCAGTCCCTTAGTACCACCTGCAGAAGTTGGGACTCTAGGTGTATGGTCTAATTGCTTTGCTTTTCAAGGAGAGGCTGAGAGTCTGGGATTCCCTCTCAAATGCATAGCACTATGTCGGCAGTGAGGATTATGGCAAGCGTCTTCAGTTTGCTCATCAATTTGCACAACTACCTTCTCAACCAGTTTCTGTAATTGTCACAAAGGGAACTAACCTATATGTTGCTGTTGAATCAGTGTGTCCATGGGGAAAGGAGAATATAAGGCTTCCTCTTCTACCATCTTGCTGATGTCACCCTTTGATAGATGAACATTTTATTTTATTCTATGATTGAATATATGGCAGGAATACAATTTTTCCCATAGGCAAATGATTAAAAATGATTTTAAATATACATAATGCCTTAACAGATGAGGTGTAATCTCATTGTTGTATTGATTTGTATTTCCTGAATGATCAGTGACATTAAGCATATTTTAATGTACCTATTGGCCATTTGTGTCTTCTATGGAAAATTGTTTATTCAGGTCTTTGCTCATGTGTTAATGGGCTTATTTGTATTTTTTCTATTGAGTTGTGTGAGTTGTTTATTTCTTTTGGTTATTCTCATATGTATAGTTTGCAATTTTTCTGCCAATCTGTAGGTTGACCTTTAATTTTGTTAATCATTTCCTTTAATGTACAAAAGCTTTTTAAATTGATGCAGTTTCACTTGTTTTTGTTTCCTGTGCTTTTGATTTGATATATAAAAACATACTACCAAGCCAGTACCAAGGAACTTTTCCTGTATGTTTTGTTCTAGGATTTTTAAGGTTTCAGGTCTTAATATTTTGTTCTTTAATCAATTTTGGCTTGATTTTTGTGTATGGTAGAGGGGTCCAAGTTACCTGGACATTATAAATGATATAATATAGAAACCTTGGAAATTAGATTCTCCTCCCTTGGCAAAAGATTTTGTTTTTGCTTTTTTTCTGTTTGTCAATGTTAGCTTAGGAATTTTCTTGAATTAATTTTATTGTTTTTATCTTTTGTCTTATTTTGTTTTTTGAGATGAATTCTTGCTACGTAGTCCAGGCTGGCCTTGCCTTTTGTTGTTGTTGTTGTTGTTGTTGTTGTTGTTATTTGTGTCCACTGAAATATCTACTTACGTACACAGCTAGCTTAATGGTTGGGTGATAATTAGACATAGATTTACTTAAATATTTTTAACCAATAAATCTCCCAGACTTTTTTCCCTGGGACATTGTATATGTGGTGAATTATATCTTCAGTGCTTAAATAGGCAGTTTACAAGTCTAGGTTAGCTATTAATTTGTGCTTGCAAAAGGAATTTATTTTACAAGAAAATAGTTAATTTAAATGTCCACTTAAGTTGTAAACATCTTGTGTTGCATGAAAGCCAAAGGGAATATAGACAGACCAAAGTACAGATTATGTTAAACCTTGTGAACCATGAGTTTATTGTGGGTTTTATACAGGGAGTGTGGGTAACTTGTGGAAAGGCTTTACTTATAGCTACACAGAGGGGAGGATTTCCCTTCCCCCAAGAAGTTCTCACCAAGATGTTTCAAAGGTGCACCACCATTAACTCCCTTCCAAGTGAGCTTCCCTACAGGAACAGTTCTCTCTCCCTCCCAAGTGGGATTCTTCATGGGAGCAGTGTGTGACTCCTTGGCAGCCTCATGGACAGACATGCCATTGACAAGTTTCCCCTTTTTCTCCCTTTTCTGTTCTATTTTGCTCTCTGCTCCCTTTTGCTCTCTTCTTCTCTCCTCTGCTACTCTCCTCTTCTGTGTTCCCTGTTGTTTACCCCATATATATATATATATATATATATATATATATATATATATATACACACACTCCCTCAATTGAGAGTCATGTGACCTTCCTTCCCTTCCCTCCAGGAGGGAATGTTGATACAATAAGCCTAACCAACTTGTATATTTCTATTCCCTCACCATGGTTTCAGGGTCAATGCTTTCCAAAGATGTGCCAGGTGTTTTGTATTAATGTAGTAATCATCATGTTCAGCCTATGCCCAGTCCACAGGAATCATCTACACAATACCTAGGTTTATTCAATGATATTGTTGTTGTTAGGTGCTGTTGAGTCGTTATCTGACTCATAGCGACCCTATGTAAGACAGATGAAAACACTATTGTCAGTCCTTCTCTGTTATTCCTAGGGTTTTCAGTAGCGGATTGATTTTTGGGAGTGGGTTGCCAGGTCTTTCTCCCAAGCCTACAGCACCTGGTGTTCTCAAGTGGTCTCCCATCCAATACTAACCAGACCTGACCCTGCTTAGCTTTGAAGTTCTGACAGGATCAGATGCCATAGTGGTATGGCTGCAGGCTTAATGATATTATTGGATGAAAATGACCACATCCCCAGCCAAGCAAGAATACCTAATGTATACATGTGTGAATGCATTGCATTGTACTGTAAGCATGGGAATAAAGGAGTCAGAACATTAACAAACTGATAGTTTTAGCTCAGGAAACACAAAGGTAGTCAGATGAGTTTTTGTAGCCTTACCATCCAAGCAACTGTGTTCAATTTGTTTAAGGCCAGATAAACCTTAGGCCTATGATGTAGTTATTTTGAGAAAAACAGTTATACCTTTTTGCCAGAAAGTAGATTTTCTTTATTTTATATACAAGTATAATTTTTATTAATGTCAGTAAATATGCATCCTGGGGCTGAAGTTTAGTTCAGTTGGTAGAGTGCTACTCTCTGCTCTCTGAGGCCCTGGGTACGATCCTCAGCACTGCAGAATGGGAGAAGGACATGGCAATCCACTCCAGAAGCAATCCTGAAACAATCAGCCACTGAAAACCCTATGAGGTTGGGCACAACTTGATGGCACCAAGTAACAACAAAGATGCATTGTGGGGTCCATAAAGGAGTCTTTCAGTTAGAAAATCCCACCAAAACATAAAGAAGCCTCAATTTTTTGCCAGAATCTAAAATCAACTAAGTGGTTTTGTGGAACATGCTTTAAATGTGTGGCTTGTTGCATGTCCTGCTGCAGCAGGCACAATTATGATGATGCAACTCTTGTAGGGCCTTTAAATCAGGCTTTGTGCCTTTGGACTGAGGTTGCTTTTAATACCATCTGCAAACAAACAAGTTAGAGAGTGAGAAAGATCAAGAACAAGAGAGTGAGATCCCTATCCCAGTAGCAGGAACTTCCGAGGTCCTTCTGGGTTGCTGCTCTCTTCTGCTGCCACTTTCTAAGGTACTGGAGAGAATTTCTATGTCATAGCACCTAAAATATCCTCTTTCTCTTTTTAAGCTGATGTTTTATTCTTTGTCAGGTCAAAAGGCTCTAGCTGGTATGGATATAAATGAAGACTAAATGACAATAAGGGGCTGGAATTTCGCTCAGTTGGTAGAGCACTGCGCTGCAGTCTCTGAGGTCCTGAGTTCAATTCCCAGCACCGCAAAAATGGGAGAAGGGCCTGGAAATCCACTCCCAAGGCAATCCTGAAACAGTCAGCCATTGAAAACCCTATGAGGGTCGCTATGAGTCAGGTACCAACTCAACGGCACCTAACAACAACAAATGATAATAAGTAAAGTTTTTATTCTGGACTTGCTGTAGCAAGGAGTCAGCTATCATCACTTGTGTTTTGGTAGAAACTTAAAAGCAGGCAGAAGAGTGGAAAAACTTTACAATGGGAAAATGGAAGACAGTGGAGGTGCCTGATTGGAAGTTGTTGGCATAGGGGGCATAAGGGGAAGTTGTTGGCATAAGTTGTTGGCATAGGGGGCTAACGAGAAGCACAAAATCCTATGTGACTGGTTTTTGTTGCTGTTGGTTGCCAATAAATTGGTTCCAACTCATAGAGACCTTATGGAAAACAGAAAGAAATGCTGCTCAACAATGTACTGTGCACATGATCTTTTTATGTTTGAGTCCATTGTTGCATCCACTGTGCTTCTTCTCATTTTGAGTCTTGCCACATTAACAGCTGGAAATTCCAAGTGCTTTACTCCATTTACATCATTAAGATTGACTGTACTTTGAGGAGGCAACTTTTCCCCAGCCTTTTCTTGAATGCCTTCCAGCCTGGAGTGGGGGGGTCTCATTTTCTGGCACTATATTTGACAGTGCTTCTCTGCTATTCATAGGATTTTCAATGGCTACTTGTTTCAGGAGTGGGCTGCTGGTCCTTCTCCCTAGTCTGTCTTAGTTTGGAAGCTTAGTTGAAACCTGTCCACCATGGGTGGCCCTGCTGGTATCTGAAATACCAGTGGCATAGCTTTCAGCATCACAGCAACAGTGCAAGCCCTGATAGCATGACTAGCTGACAGACACATGGGGGATGTGACTGTTTAGGGTGTTCATGTTTGGTTTGCTCTGGTTGGTTCAAAATTTAGTAAAGCTGTCGGTTACTAACAAAGTTCTGGCCATTTGGGACCAACTGTTAGAGAAGTTATTGTTTAGATTTTTGGATTGGTACTCGAAATAGCAATGGCTTTCTGCATGTCTGACTGGCTTCCTGTAGATAAGGGAATTGGTTTCCTGGGAAGGTTGTACATCAGAATTCTATTTTCATTCAGGTGTTCCTCAATTTAATATCGAGTTACCTCTCAATAAACTCATTGTAAGTTGAAAATATCAGAAGTCAAAAATTGCATTTAATACAACTAATCTACCAAATATCATTGCTTAGTCTAACCTATTTTAAACTTGTTCATAAGATGTGTATTGGCCTATTGTTGGGAAAAATCACCTAACACAAAGCCTATTTTATGACAAAATATTGAGTATCTCAAGTAATTTATTGAATACTCTATCCAAAGTGAAAACCAGAATGGTTATATGGGTACACTTTTGCATCATTGTAAAGTTGAAAAACTGTAGGTCAAACTGTCATAAGTCATGGACTATCTGTATATCGTCTGGCCACTGTCCATTTGTATGTTCAATGTCTCATATGGAAGGCAAGAACTGAAAAAGAGACAGAGAGGAAATATTTCAGACACAGAGAGAAAGGCTGACTGTAGTACATAAGATGGTCCAGCAGGTTTGATGACAGAGTGAGTCCCATTTTATGTAATTCTTCTAACACTGCTGTTTGCCTGTAAGGTTAAGGTATTATGCATATTCATTCCACAAATAATTTATTATCCAATATGTTCTGGGCACATTGAATAATAAAATGCACATAGCCCCTGCCTTCAGTGTTGGAATTTCTAGAGAGTACCACCACGATAGGGGCCTATCTAGCCTGCCTGGAGGACCAACATCTATCCATCAGGGCCAGTGACCCTTGGCCTACATCCTGGTCCTTCACTCCTCCCACTCCTATCGAATAACCAAAGATGGCCCCTGACGAGGCCAGCTTTGACACAGCCATCTCCATCTTGGTTGGCCATTGGGATGCCCCTGATTGATCAATAAGGGAAGCCTACTGATTGGCCTGGCCCATGAGTAACCCACCTATCCAAATTGTGCCCCAAATTCACCTTCTTTAACTAACTGCCCACCTGGCAGGTATGACAGGTAAGTTGACATACCTTTCAGGGCATGTACTCTGATTGACTACCTCCCAGCATGCTCCTTTTTCCCAAAAGCCATATAAGCAGGCGACTGACCACCCCTAGGGCTCCCCTCTCTTGCTACCACCCTATTGTTCTCCACCTGCTATCCAGACTCCATCACCTTGAACCAGCACACCCTAATCCTGTGGCAGATCTTCTAGCAAGATGCTGTGTCAAGCCCAGGGGCCCAAAAGAGCTGAAAACACCTAGCAAGACACGAAGCACTCTCTTATTCCTCCCCAAGCCTGGGAAGGAGGAGAGTAGAGAAGGTGAGATGTGAGAGTCAAGGCCAGCGCAGACCATCAGTGCAAGTAACATCTTTTGGCTTTTGGCTTGTTCCTGTTTTTGCTTACATGAGCAGCTGAATAAAACTCTTGTCCTTTTTTATAGTAAGAAGGCTCCCAAGGTCCTTCCTTTGGTGTCACCGACCAGGCTCTTACCCTCGCCCTGAGGGTCCTGGGACATTACTGGTGTCAGGGCAAGGCTCCGAGGCCATAGCCCAGCCAGAGCCAAACCCTGACACTTCAGAAAGCTCAATCTCATAGTAGAGTTAAATATTCAGTAAATATCAAATTTATAAATAAGTATATAACTACAAATTATGGTTGTTTGCTGAAAGTGAAGAGGATTTGAAACATTTACTGACAAAGATCAAAGTACACAGTCTTAAGTATGGATTGTGCCTCAACATCAAGGAAACAAAAATCTTTACAACTGGGTCAGTAAGTAACTTCATGATAAATGGAGAAGAGATTGAGGTTGTCCAAGATTTTGCTTTACTTGGTTCTACAATCAACACCCGTGAAAGTAGCAGTCAAGAAATTGAAAGATGCATTGCTTTGGGAAAAGTTGTTGCAAAAGACCCCTTTAAAGTGTTGAAAAGTAAAGATGTCACATTGAAGAAGAAGGTGTGCCTGATTCATGTCATGGTATTTTCAGTCTCACCAAATGATTGTGAAAGCTGGACATTGAATAAGGGAGACGGGAGAGAATTAATGCTTTTGAATTATGATGCTGGAGATGAATATTGAATATACCATGGGCTACAAAAATAACTGGGCTGGAATTTAGCTCAGTTGGTAGAATAATGCTCTGTAGTCTCTGAGGTCCCAGGTTCAGATTCCCAGCACCGCAAATACAGGAGAAGGATGTGGCAATCCACTCCTGAGGCAATCTTGAAACAATCAGCTATTGAAAACCCTATAAGGGTTGCTATGAGTAGGGCATGACTCAATGGCACCTAACAACAACAACAATAAGAACCCAGAGATCTGTGCTAGAATAAGTGCTACCAGAGTGATCCTTGGAAACTAAGATGGCTAGACTATATCTGATGTATTTTGGACATGTTGTCAGGAAGAACCAATCCCTGGAGAAGGACATCATGTTTGGGAGAGTGGCAGGTCAACGAAAAAAAAAGGAAAACCCTCCACTAGATGGATTGACACAGTGTTTATGGCAATGGACTTAAACCTAAATAAGATCACATGCCTGGCACAGAATCGGGGAGTGTTTAGTTCTGTTGTACATAAAGTCACTATGTGTCAGACCTGACTCGATGGCACCTAACAACCAAACCAACACAAACTCTGGTAGTTCCCATTTTAAAAGTATAGAATGTTAAGAGAGAGGCTAATAGGAAACTTGTTTATATTGGAGGGCTACAGACAGTTCTCTGAGGAATTCAGGATTTGGAAGGTGCAACTTGAGCAATGAAGAGTCATTCCAGAGGAAGGGAAACCATCACAGGGGAAAAGAACAGCATGCTTAAAACCCTGTGATAGGAAGGCAAATGGCTTTTTTTTTTTTTTTTGTAGTGCGTAGGGGTTGAACCCAGAGTCTTATGCTTGCTAATCATGTACTTCACCACTATACCACACTCCTAGCCCTATTTATTTATTTATTTATTTATCCATTCATCCATTTTGCATACAGTATAATGAGTTTCATTATGGGATTTGTTCCTTTATTTTTGAGACAGTGTCACTGAGTTGCATAGGCTGCCTCTGGCCCAGAACCTGTGATCCTCCTGCCTCAGCCTCCTGGGTTACTGAGATTACAGGAGTATGTCACAGTGCCCAGCTAAATGGCTTATTAGTAAACAGAAAAGGGCCAGCATTGCTGGAAAAGATTAGAATGAGATCTGAATAGAGATGTAGATACTAACTGCTTTTGTTAGAAGCTTTATTTTCCACTGGTCTGAAATTCCTTTCCTTAAGGTTCTCTAATGGCTTCTCCATCCACCATGCCTCAGTTTTATTAGCTTGAAAGATAACTCTTCCTGGCTGCCCTGAAGAATAGGGATAAAAACTTTAAACAGTTCCTCTCCTGTGAGGGAAGAAAAGGGCTTGAGATTACTTCCAATCTCCTGAAGGGCTTTACACCTGTGAAGGAGGATATGTGCCTGAAGCGTATGTAGCATAAATCTTTGCCTTCTGCCTCTGTTACCTAGGGATGTAACTCTATTTGCCTTTCTGGCTCTCCTGGTTTTCAAGGTACCCCTTTATCCTGCCTTGCTACCCAGGAAACTGGCCACCCTTTGTGTCGCATTTGGGGCTCACTTCACTAGCATCACCTGTAGGGGTGTGCTGCACGTGGACCTCATCATCTCTAGGGTTCCACCCAACCTTTCCCTGATGACCTCCCCTCTCCCCCTGGGCCACATGGTATGTTCCAACACCAGGCTGGGTTGGCAAGAGGGCTTCACCAGCAGAAGCAGCTGCGGGGCAGTGGGTCAAGGATCAGGGAACAGGTGAGAGGCCAACATCCTGAGGGCTGTGTGTTTGCGTGTGTGTGGTGAGGGGATGGTTTCTGCTGTCTGAGTTCAGGCCATTAGCTCTCTTTCAGGTACTTGTGAATCCAAAGTTCCGGAGGAAGGAGGTATTCTGGCACCAATTAAAGGGGGTCAGGGTTGTGGAGGGGCTGGGGTTTAGCTCCATTGGTAGAATGCTGCTCTGCATATACCGAGGCCCTGGGTTTGATCACCAGCACCTCAAAAACAAGAGCAGGACCTGGTACCCCGCTCCCCAAACAATCCCCACCCCCAAAAAGAATAGCCGTTGAAAATCCTATGAGGGTCGCTAAGGTACAATAACAAGAAGGGTCATGGGAGATTCCTTTCCTAACTTGGCCATGAATGTGCAGTGTGACCTCCTTCTGGGGCATCTATTTCTGAACTGTAGTTTCTCTTTTGCTTGCCCAATGTTTAGCTTCTTTGATTTCAGTAAAGAAAATCCAACTAGTCCCAAGTTCACCCTCACTTAAGAAAGGTACAAGGACCCTAGTTGTTCCTTTTAGAGACTCTTGAAGCATTTGTCCCCTCAACTATGAAAATCAGGTTCAGTTACTGAGGCCTCTGATAGCAGTTGACAAGCCCTTTCCCCACTTGTCACTGGTTGGGAGCCAGATCTCATACAGCTTGCTTTCCCCCCCAATTCTAGATAACATCAAGATGCCTAAAATCGAAAAAACTGTCCTCCAGAATGATCCTAGTGAAGGCGAGAGCGAAGCCCCTAAGCCTAAAACACCAGGGCAGAAGGAGGAAGACAGCACCTCCTGCTTAAATGACCACTCTCAAGGTAGGTCTAGAATAATGTTATCACTTCCTTAAGTAGTGCTTGACGGCAGTTATGTTAAAGGAATCAGCTGCCTGTGGCTTATGTGCTTTTAAGGGAGGAAGGAGGGCTTTTGCAACCCTGGGTTTTTCCTTCCTCATCTTTCTGCTACTTCTCTTTTGGATTATTCTTTTCCTTGTCTTTTTCTTGCTCTTATATTTACATATATGTTGTTGTTAGGTTCCATGGAGTAGGGTATGACTCATAGTGACCCTGTGTACAATGGACAGAACACTCCCTAACTGTGCCATGCCTCGCACTATTTTCAGTGCTTCTCTGCTATTCATAGAATTTTAAATGGCTGATTGTTTCGGGAATGGGTTGCAAGGTCCTTCTCCCTAGCCTGCAGCACCTGGTATTCCCAAGTGATCTCCCATCCAAGGACTAACCAGGCCAACCCTGCTCAGTTTCCGAGATCAGGTGGGATCAGATGCCAGAGTGCTATGGCTGCTTATTTACATATATAAGATACACATATATTTACTGATTGGCAAATACAACTAAAAGACTCTGGCTCCAGAGAAAGAGGTCAACAAGGCATAATTATGTGTTTGATAAGACTTATGTTGCCTGAAGCGATACCACTATGGCGTCTGATCCCATCAGATCTCAGAGGCTAAGCAGGGTCAGGCTTGGTTAGCACTTGGAGAGGGAGATTGCCTGAGAACCGCAGGTGCTGTAGGCTTGGGAGAAGGACCAGGCAGCCCAGTCCCAAAAAACAATCAGCCATTGAAAACCCTATGAATAGCAGAGAAGCACTAACAATATTGTTTCACCTCTTGTATGTAGGGTCACTATGAGTCAGATACCAATTCAACAGTATCTAAGAACAACAAGACTTATGATACTGGTGGTTAATTCAGTTCAAAGCATGGAAAATAGATAACATTCTAGTATTTTGATTTTGGAGAGTATAAATTGTAAATGTGCAATAGATGTGAAATAATTAAAATTACCTGGTTCTGTAATTACGTTTTCTCCTTTTCCAAGAATTCTTTGTTAACATAAGAATGATCAGTATTCTGGGGTAAAATTCTTTGATGTGAACATTGTGAAATGAGATCTTTGTAACACCTTAGGCACCTGAGGCTTTGTTTTGACTAGTTTAACCTCACAGGGACTTACATTGCAATTATTTAATAATCTCAATGAATTTAATCAAACATTAACCTGCAGACATGTCCAAACATAGCTAATTTATTTAAACTCTTAGAAGACTAAAAAAAGGAAAAAAATAATTGGAGGTCGTGATTCTACTATTTTGAACTATACATGTTTCTATGGTGGAAAATTGAGGTCCCTGGTAGGAAACAGAATGGCGTGATTCTTACTTCATTGTTGTTGTTAGGTGTCATCAAATTGGTGTCACACTCATAGTGACTCCATATACAACAGACCAAATGCTATAGTCATGCTTCTCTGCTATTCATAGGGTTTTCAATGGCTAATTGTTTTTTGGGAGTGGGTTGCTGGGTCCTTCTCCCAAGCTTACAGCACCTGGTATTCCCAGGTGGTCTCACATCCAAGTACTAACCAGGCCCAATTCTGCTTAGCTGCCAAGATCTGACAGAATCAGAATCCACAGTGGTATGGCTGTAGGCTCTTAGTTCATAGTAACTCTTAAATAAATATTATCTTAATGAATTGATTGGATAGTATATTTTAACATATGTACCTTAAATTAAGATATAAAGGAAATATCAGTTGATGAGACTTTTGTTGAAATACTTCTTTTAAGCTATTTTTACTAGTATTTTTTTATGTACACCTTAATGGTTCTTGTTATGACATTTCCATACATGCATTTCATTTACATTGTTGAAAGACTTTTTAAATAAAAAATAAATCCATATAAGTAGATCATCTTGGAGTGAGTTTTAGGATTCTTATATGTGAATTTTATATCTTTGGGACACATACTTCTCTCTGAACAAATTACAAATATACATTAACAGTGAGAATATAGTTTTATTGCATGTTTTATACACAAATATATCAAATAATAATTATAACTATAAATATATGCTTGCTGTGTGTGGACTTAGAACAGTGGTCCCTTAATTCTAATCATGGTCTGTGATGTAGTTCTTTTGAATATTGAACAAAATAAAACAGTAAAATTGTTGTAATGAGTTTTTTAAAAAATGTTAAATTGACTTAATTCAAAGGACTATTTTTAAGGCTTACTTTATTTTCTTTATGCATATTTGGGGTCTTAAAATAGTTTTTCTATGAAATAATTGTTTTGGTGATGGTAGGGTGGGTTTTTGTTTACCCTAATCTTTATATGGGGTTGGGGTTTAGCTCCATGCTCTGTGCTCTCTGTGGCCCTTAGTTCAATCCCCAGTACCACAAAAATAGAAGGAGGTGGCAATCCACTTCTGAAGTAATCCTGAAAAGTTCAGCCATTGAAAACCCTGGGAGTTTCCCTATGAGTTGGACAGGATTCGAGAGCATCTAATGACGACAGTCTTTATATGTGTAAAATAAAAATTGACAAATCATTATCATGCATTTTTTTTTGGAAATTTTATTGATCTATTGACTCCCCAGATCTGGTAACTACTGCTTTAGAAGCATGGTTCAGCTTTAGGGCCATTTGGTAAGACAACAACAACAGTAAGACTTGTGAGTTATCTATAAGACTTTAGTTGTCATTTTGTGTGTAGCCTCAGTGTTAGGAAGAGGATAATGAATACAACACTTTTAGATAAATGTTTATTTTACAAACAACAATCTAGTCATTGTTTTGTTATGTTTTACTTATTTTTTGCAGTGCTGGGGATCAAACTCAGGGCTTTGTGTATGCTAGGAAAGCCCTCTACAACTGAGCTATGTCCCCAGTCCACAAATAGGCTTTAAGAAATTAGCATATCATAATTAAACTTAGTGTAGAAGGAACAATATAAGGAGTGGAAAGAAAGAGGGAGGGATCTTGCCAAGGGAAGTGAAGATTGGAGAAGATGGGATGGGGAGGAGGGTCAATGAGGAGGGATGAAGAGGCAGAGGTCAAACTCAATGTAAACAATGCAACTTCTTGAGTATGTTGGAAAAATAGGGGAAGATAACTCAAATAAGTATCAGAGTTTACATACTAGCCATAAGGCTCCATAAACTTTGTGGATTGATGCTAGAAGTGATGTAAAGGATGCATACTGGAAAAAGCCAATTCTTCCCCATCATCATTTACTAATAAAGGAAAAAAACTAGCATATGTTCATTTCACAAAACAGTGAGTTCAATTGTGACATTTTCACAAATGTATATCATGTACTTTTATCCTATGTACCCCTTCACAACCCTCTCCTGTCCTGTCGAGCCCCCTCCCATTAGTATCTATCCATTTCCTAAATAGTACTCCCCTCTTCTTTCATGTCTTATTTTTTAAAGTTTAGGTTCTGCATATGAGATAAAATATGCAATATTTATCTTTCTGAGCCTAGTTTATTTCACTAATAGGATGATCTCCAGTTCAATCCATTTTTCTGCAAATGATATAATTTCATTCTTTTTATGGCTAAGTAATACTCCATTGTGTATATATACATTTTCTTTATTCATTTATCTGATGATGAACACCTAGGCTGATTCCATAACTTAGCTCTTGTGAATAGTGATGCAGTAAACATGAGTGTGCAGATATCTCTGTTGTATGATGACTTAACATTACTTTGCATATATATCCAGCAGTGATAGAGTTATATTATACGGTAGTTCTATTTTAGACTTTTAAAAAACCTCCATACTCATTTCCAAAGAGTTTGGACTAATTTCCATTCCTACCAACAGTATATAAGGGTTTCTTTTTCCCTGTATCCTCGCAAGCATTTGTTGTTTTCTTTATAGGCATTCTGACTGGGGTGAGATGGAATTTCAGTGTAGTTTTGATTTGCATTTCCCTGATGACTAAGGATGTTGAACATTTTTTCATATATTTATTGCCTATTTGTACTTCTTCTTTTGAGAATTGCCTGTTCATTTGTCCATTTATGGATTGGATTATTTGCTCATTGGGTGTTTAAGTTTTTGAATTGCTTATATATTCTGGACATTAATCTTTTGTCAGATGTGTAGCTAGCAGAGATTTTCTCCTGTTCTTTAGGCTGACTCTTCATTCTGGTAATTGTTTTATTTCTTGTGCAGAAGCTTTTTAATTTTATGCAACCCTATTTGTCAATTTTTGCTACCGTTTCCTGGCCTATTAGAGTCCTAGTCAGGAAGTCTTTGCCCATGTCTTTATTTTGAAATGTTTCCTTGTATTTTCCTCTACTATTTTCAACATTTCAGGACTTACACTAAGGTCTTTTGATCATTTTAAATTGATTTTTGTACATAGTAAGTGATAGGGACCTTGTATTATTTTTCAGCATACAAACCTCCAGTTTTCCCACATTATTTGTTGAAGAGGCTGTTTTTTTCTCCAACATATGTTTCTGGCACCTTTATTAAAGATTAGATAGCTGTAGCTGCAAGGGTTTATTTCTGGGTCCTGTATTCTATTCCATTGGTCTATTTTTTGTGGCAGTACTATGCTGCTTTTGTTACTGTGGTTCAGTAGTATAATTGGAAATCAGCAATTGTGACACATCCAGCATTGTTCTGCTCAGCATTGCTTTAGCTATTGTGACTGGGATTGTTTTCCTGATTTCTTTCCCAGCATGTCTGTATTGACATATAAAAAAAGCTACCAATTTTTGTATGTTGATCTTCTATCTTGCTACTTTTCTGCATGAATGTGTTTATTAAGCTAAGAGTTTTATAGTAGAGTATTCATGGACTTTTAAGTAGAAGATTATATTGTCTGGAATAGGGACAATTTGAGTTCTTCCTTTCTTGTATGTATACCTTTTCTTTCTTTCTTTTGCCTTATTGCTTTAGCTAAGAATTATAGCACTCTATTGCATAATACTGGAAAGAGTGGACACTCATGTCTTGTTCCTGATTTTAGAGGAAATATTTTCAGTGTTTCCCCATTTAGTATAATGTTGACTATAAGTTTGTTGTTGTTGTTGTTAGGTGCCGTCAAGTTGGTAACCGACTCATAGAGACTCTCATAGGGTTTTCAATTGCTGACTGTTTCGGGATTGCCTTGGGAGTGGATTGCCAGGCCCTTCTCCCAGTTTTTGCGGTGCTGGGAATTGAACACGGGACCTCAGAAACTGCAGCACAGTCCTCTACCAACTGAGCTAAATCCCAGCCCATAAGTTTGTTGTATATAGCCGCTATTATACTGAGGTGTGTTCCTTCCATCTCTAGTTTCTTCAGGGCTTATATCATGAAGTGATATTGAGATTTGTGAAAGGCCTTTCAGCAATAATTGAGGTGATCATATGTAGGGGTTACCGGCCAGGGTTTAGGGTCTTCCTGTGGGACTGGGTTGGGCACCGGTGACAAGGACAGAAAGGCTTCGGGAAGCCAGCCACAAAAGAACAACTAAAACTTTATTGTACAGAAAGATGAACAGGAACAAACAGGAACTGGAGCTGCAGCAATGCTTCTGGCACTGGGACCAGAAGCTCTTCAGATCCCCTGTTGATTGGAGGTCTCAGCTGGTCTTCTGCCTCTGGTGCTGGGTCTGGAGACTGTTCTCTGTTGATTGAAGATCTCCAATGATTTCCTGCTGATGTTGCTTCTAGTCTTGGCTAGATGTCTTGGTGGTAACCTTCTTCTCATTGGTCTCCATTGTCTTTGATGTCTCTCTATCTTGATCAGTTGAAGCGAATGATGCTAGCAAGAAGGATGCGTGTCTAATCTCTCTTTACCTTATGATGATCTATCGCTCAGGGCCAGCGGGCCCTGTTTATATACCCTCTAGGGTTTGTAGTTTAATAGATTTAATCACCATAACTGCTGGCATTTAGGGCATAACCAAATAAATTACAGCTCGTGAGACTGGGCCAGACCAATCAGGGCAGATATGTAAATTTTGGGTGAAAACAAGATGTCCCTTTTTATCCAATCGTGGGGAGAGCCTTAATTACCAGTTAGGGGACAAGGTGAGGGTTGGGCATAGCCAATCAGGCTGCAGGGGGTCTGAGCAGGCAGGGGCCATCTTGGCCCACTCAAGGTCAAGGGAGACCTGGATGTAGGACAAGGGTGACTGAGAGCCATCTTGCCCTGGAAGATAGATGTTAACCCTCCAGGCGAGCTAGGTAGGCCCCTATGATAGTAGTCCTATCTAGGATCCTGATAATCATATAGTTTTTATCCTTGATTCTATTTATGGGTGTCATATGATCTTTTCCTGGGGAAACTTAAAAGGAATGTTCATTCACTGCAGATGGAGGGAGTACAGACAGACCAAAGAAAGACTTATGTCAAGTTAAACTTGGCAAACCAATGAATTTATTGGCATAGTTACAGGGATGTGGGTCATTCATGGATGACGTTTACAGACAGCTACATCAATGGGGCCTGCAGCAACAATACTCCTATGGCGTCTTATCATGTCAGATCTCAGAAGCAAAGCAGGGTCCACCCTAGTTAGTGCTTGGATGGGAGACCACCTGGGAACACTAGGTGCTGTGGGCTTGAGAGATGGACCCGGCAACACACTTCCAAAAAAGAATCAGCCATTGAAAACCCTATAAATAGCATAAGAGCACTAACAATACTGTTTTGCCTATTGTGTGTGGGGTCACTATGGGTTAGACAAACTCCATGGCACCTAACAAAAAAACATAACATTATTTGGAGCCTGCAGCCATGCCAGTGAGGCATCTGATCCCATCAGATCTCAGAAGCTAAGTAGGGTTGGGCCTGGTTAGTACCTGGATGGGAGACTGCCTGAGGACACCCAATGCTGTAGGCCTGGGAGAAGATCCCAAAGACCCACTTCCAAAACAATCAGTCATTGAAAACTCTATGTTTAGCAGAGAAGCATTAATAATACTGTTTCGCCTGTTGTATATAGGATCACTATGAGTCAGACACTGACTCAAGGGAACCTAACAACAACACTATTAGAAAAAATCCCTCTGAGCAATTCCCATTAAGGAGTCCCACAGGAAACTGCACTACTGAAGAATTCCACTCCCAGCCAATGGTTTACCTCTTTTATAACTAAGCATCGCATGCAGCTGGGGCAGGAGCACATAGTGATTGACACCTCAGGAAGTGGCTTGTTGAGGGACTCATGAGGGTCTTGTGACACTCTTTCCCCACTCCCTCCAAGAGAGAGCATTAATATCCCCATACCACTACCACCAGCCTAGCTATCTGCTGTATAGTTTTGCTTATTTTGTTGCCATGGCTGCAGGCCAAGGTCTCAGTCATCACAGGTGTTGTTTCAAGATGTAGATGATTACATCAAGCCTCCAGAGGAACCAACTGCAGACTACTGTGTGCTGTATTACATTTATTTATTTGCACATGTCAGGCCATCCTTGTATCCTTGGAATGAAGCCAACTTGATCATAGTGTATGATGCTTTCAATGTGTTGTTGAATTTGGTTTCTAAGTATTTTAATGAGAAGTTTTGCATCTATGTTCATGAAGAAAGTTGGCCTATAGTTTTCTTTTTTTTTTTTTTTAATGTTATGTCCTTACCAAGTTTTGGTCGCAGACTAATACTGGCTACATAGAATGACTATAGTAACAATCCTTCACTTTCTATTTTATGGAATAATTCAGGAGCATTGGTGTTCTTCTTTAAAGGTCTGGTAAGTTTCAGCACTCTGGCATCTGATCTTGTCATCTGACTGGAAGATAAGCAGGGTTGGGCCTGGTTAGTCCTTGGATGGGAGACCACCTGGGAATACTAGTCCTATAGGCTTGGGGGGAGGAGCTGCAGCCCACTCCCAAAACAATCAGCAGTTGAAAACCCTATGAATAGCAGGGAATCACTGACAATAATACCAGACTTGGCACAGTATCAGGTAGCATTTCATTCTTTTATACATAGGGTCACTATAAGTCAACCCAGCTCAATGGCACCTAACAACAACAGCAGCAACAACATCAGCATGTTTCAGTAGTAACTCCATCCATTACCAGTCTCTTCTTATTTATCACCGATTCAATCTTATTGCTTGTTATAAATCTGTTTAAGTTGCTTATATGATCTTGGTTTAATTTTGGTAGTTTATACATATCTAGAAATTTATCCATTCTAGATTTTCCAGTTAGCTCATATGTGTCTAGAAATGTTTCCATTTCTTTTCTTTTTCTTTTTCTTTTTTTTTTTTTTTTTGTGGTACTGGGGGTTGAACCCAGGGCCTCGTGCCTGCATGCTCTGCAAGTGCTGGACCACTGAGCTGCACCTCAGCCCATTTTTTTTTTTTACTTTTTGAGACAAGGTCTCGCTAAGTTATGTAGACTGCCTCTGGTCTCGAACTTGCGATCCTCCCGCCTCTGCCTCCCGAGCCGCTGGGATTACAGGCGTGCGCCACCACGCCTGGCCCCGAAATGTTTCCATTTCTTCTAGATTTTCAAGTTCATTGGAATATTTTTCAAAGCATTTCCTAATGAGCCTCTGAATTTCATTGGCATCTATTGTAATATCTCCTTTTTTTCATTTCTAGTTTTATTAGTTTGGGTCTTCTCCCTCTTTTGGTCAATTTGGCTAAGGGTTTGTCAATCTTGTTTATCTTTTCAAAGGCTCAACTCTTTGTTTCATTGATTCTTTGTATTATTCTTTTAGTCTCCATTTCATTAATTTCTTCCCTAATCTTTATCACTTATTTCCATATACTAATTTTTGGTTTGTCTTCTTTTTCTAAGACCTTGAGGTGCATCATTAATTAATTTATTTGCATTATCCCTGGCATTTTTTATTTAGCACTCATAGCTATATATTTCTCTGAGTATTGCCTTTGCTGCATCCCATAGTTTCTAGTGAGTTGCATATTAATTTTCATTTGAGTCTAGAAATTTTTTAATTTCCTCCCTGATTTTTCAGTGATCCACTGATCACTTAAGTGTTTATGATTCAAAATTCCTATGTTTTTATTGTTTCTGTGGTTTCTCTTGCTGCTGACTTCTAGTTTTATTCCATCATGGTCTGATAAGATACAAGAAATTATTCAGATTCTTTTGTGTTTGCTAAGATTTGCTTTATGGCCTAGAATGTGATCGATTTTGGAGAAAGTTCCATGGGCTGCTGACAATATGTATTCTGCAGTTGGATACAGTATTCTGTGGAAGTTCCTTTGATCTATGGAGCAGTTGAATTCTGAAGTTTCTTTGTTGATTTTCTATCTTGGTGATTTATGTATTGATGAAAGTGAGGTATTGAAATCACCCACTATTATTATATCTGGATCTATCTGTCCTTTTATGTCAAGTAGTATTTGTTTTATGAAATTAAGTATACCAACACTCAGAGCATATCTATTTACTATTATTATGTCTTGGAATATTGTTCTCTTTATTAATATATAATGACCTTTTTATGTCTTCTGAATAGTTTTGGCTTGAAGTCTACTTTGTCAAATATGAGTATTGTCATTCCTGCCTGTTTTGGGCTTTGACTTGCTTAATACATCATTTTTAATTTTTTCACTTTCATTCTGTTTCTGTCCTTGACAGTGAGGTGTGTCTCTTGTACAGAACAAACAGTTGGATCTTGTTTTTTAATTTAATGAGCTAGTCTGAGCCTTTTAATTGGAAAGTTGAGACCATTAACATTTAGGGTTATTATTGAGAGATATTTGCTGATTCCTATAATTATGTTGCATTGTTTTCTTGGTTGGTTCAAATACTATTCTTTTCTTTCTCGGCTTTATTATTCTGTAGGTAGGTATCTAGTTTTCCCAGCACTATTTGTTAAAGAGGCTGAGTTTTCTCTAATGTATATTTTTGGCACCTTTGTCAAAAATTAGATGCCTGAAGATACACAGATTTATTTTGGGGTTCTCTATTATTTTCCCTTGGCCTGTGCATCTTTTAAAAATGCCAATATTATGTTCTTTTTGTTACTAGGGCTCTACAGTATGTATTGAAGTCAGGTATTATAATGCCACCAGATTTGCTCTTTTTGCTGAAGGTCACTTTGGCTATTTTGGGTATTTTGTGCTTCCATATGAATTGTAGGATTGCTTTTTTTATTTCTGTGATTAATGTCATTGGGATTTTGATGGGGATTGCACTGAGTCTGTAGATTGCTTTTGGTAATATAGTTATTTTCACATTAATTCTTTTAGTTCATGAACATGGGAAGTTTTTCCATCTTTTTAGTGTCTTCTTCAATTTCTTTTTCCAGTGTTATATAATTTTCATTCTGTAGGTCTTTTGTTTCCTTAGTTAAGTTTATTCCTAGGTATTTTGTGGCTATAATAAATGTGATTGCTCTCATGCTTTCTTTCTCATAAAATTCATCATTGGTGACTACAGAAGCTACTGGTTTCTGTATATTGATTTCATATCCTGCTGCTTTACTGAATTTGTTTCAGTTCCAATAGTCCTTTGGTGGAATTTTTAGTTTTTTTTCTGTATGAACAATCATACCATCTGCAGACAGGGATAATTTGATTTATCCTTTCCTATTTGTATTCCTTTTATTTCTTTCTCTGGCCTAATTGCTTTTCTTAAAATTTCTACTACTGTATTAAGTAAGAGCAGTGAAAGTAGTAGATACCTAGTCTTGTTCCTGATCTCTGAGGAAATGCTTTCAGTTTTTCCACATTCAGTATGATGTTGTTATGTGTTTGTCCTCTATAACCTTTATTAAGTTGAGTTTACAACAACAAGAAGTTGAGGTATGATCTTTTATACCTAATTTGTTCAGGGAGTTTAGCATGAAGTGATGATGTATTTCAAAAATATTATTTTTTCATTTATTAAAATAATCATTTCATTTTTATTCTATTTATGCTATGTATTACATTCACTGATTCACATACATTGAAGCTCCCTGAATGAAACCAACTTTATCATGTTATATGATTTTTTGATGTGCTATTGAATTGTTAGTAATTATTTTATTGACAATTTTTGCATCTATTTTCATCAGTGATATTGGTCTATAGCTTTTGTTCTTGTTATATCCTTTTAAGGTTTGGTAGTAGGGTAATGCTGGATTTATAGATGAGTTTGGAAGAGTTCCTTCCTTTTAAATTCTATGGAATAGTTTGGGAGCATTTGTGTTCTTTAAAACTGGTAAAATGTACCAGTGAAGCCATCTTGTCCTGGGGTTTTCTTAGTTGAGAGACTTGATTTCTTTTTTTTTTTTTCCAGTTTAAGAGTTGAACCCAGGGCCACATGCTTTGTAATTGCTCTGCCACTGAGCTACACTTCCAGTCCATTCTTTTACATTTTAATTTGAGACAGGCTCTTGCTAAGTTATGCCGGCTGCCTTTGGCCTTGAACTCAAGATCCTCCTGCCTCTACTTCCCGAGATGCTGGGATTAGAAATACACACCATGATTCCTGGCTGAGATTTGATTTCTTATTCAATCCCATTACTTATTTTTATTCTATACAGGATTTTTAATATCCTCTTGGTTCAATTTTGAAAGGTCTCTCATATATACTGTATAAATATACTGTATATAAATTTGTGCACTTCCTCTAGTTTTCCAATTTGTTAGTATACAGGTTTTGATTTTTTGAGACAGGGTCTTGCTATATAGCCATGCAGGCCTGGAACTAAATTTGTGGCCTGGGCTATCCTCAGACTTGTGATCTTCTTACCTCAGCCTTCCAAATGTTGGAATTGCAAGCTCACGGCACCATGCCAGGCAATCCTTTGGGCTTTGGTAGTATCAGTTTTCATGTCTTATTTTTCAACTGTAGTTTCTTTTTTACAATACTGAGGGGATGAACCCAAGGCTTTGCACATACTAAACAAGGGTTCTACCACTGAGCTACCCTCTTGTTCCTCTTTTATTTCCTCTGGCCTTAAACTTGAAAGCCTCTTGCCTCAGACCCCCAAGTATCTGGGTTTATAGGCATGTGCCATGGTACTCAGTCTCAACCCTAACTTCATTTTGATCCTCTCTCCTTTTTTTGTTAGTTTAGCTAAAGATTTGTGAATTTTATTTATCTTTTCAAGGAACTATGTGTTTGTTTCATTGATCCTTTGAATTTCTCCTTTAGATTGTATTTCATTTATTTCTATTCTGATCTTTATCATTTCCTTCTTTTTACTAATTTTGTATATAATTTGTTCTTGCTTTTCTAAAACCTTGAGATACTTCATTAGGTTGTTTATTTGAGATCTTTCAATTTTTTGATGTAGTCACTAATTGCTATAAACTTCCCTCTTAGTATTACTTCTGTTGTATCCCACAGATTTTGGAATGTTCTTTCTATTTTCTTCGTTTCAATGAATTTTTAGCTTACATTTTCACTTCTTCAATGACCCAGTTCTTGGTAAAAAGTGTATTGTGCAGTATCCATCTGTTTTTATGATTTCTGAAGTTTCTCTTGTTCATAATTTCTAGTTTCATTCTGTTGTGATTAGAAAAGACATAGGATATGATTCCATTTAAAAAAAATTGTTAGTTTGTGTTTTGTGGTCTAATATATGGTCTATCCTAGAGAAAGTACCACAATATGATAAAAAGTATGTGTATTCTACTGCTGTTGGATGGACTGTTATGTAAATGTCTGTTTAGTCCATTTGAGCTATAGTATAGTTTAACTCTGGTGTTTCTTTGTTGATTTTTTGGGGGGTCTGGATGATAGGGTTTGACATCCCTAGCTATTACTATGTTGGAGCCTACCACTCCCCGTAAGTATCCTATTGTTTGTTTTATAAAATTGGTCACTGTCTTACTGGATGTGTATAGGTTTTTAATCATTATATCTTCTTGATGAATTGAGCTATTGCATTATGGCCTTTGTCTTATTGTGTTTATCTTAAAGTCTATTTTGCCAGATATGTGTCTGGCTACTCCAGCTTGTTTCCACATTCCATTTGCTTGGAATACTATTTTCCATTCTTTAACTTTCATCCTGTGTTCTTGCTGGCAAAGTAAGTTTTTTGTAGGCAGCATAATGATGGGTCTCATTTCTAATCCATTTAGCCAGTCTATATTTTTCTACTTGGAAACTTAAGACCATTTATGATCAGAGTTATTAACAAATGGTATGGAAATGTGTCATTTTGTTGGTATTCTTCTAGTTGTTTTGAATATTGTTTGTTCTAGTCTCTTTTATTCATCTTCATGGTTTGATTGCTTACTCTATTGATGTTTGGTTTTTCATTATTTGTCACTTGTGTATCTACTCTTTTAAGGGGAATTATACTTTTACATTCTATCATTATGGTAATTATCTTTCCTCCATTTCAGTGTGTAGGATTCCCTTAATTGTCTTTTGTAAGGCTGGTCTGGTAGATGTGACTTTCCTTAGTTTTTCCTTATTTTGGAGGGTCTTTATTTCTCCTTTGATTCTGAAGGGTTTCTTTGCTAAGTGTACTACTCTTAAGTGGCAGTTACTGTCTTTTAGAACTTGAAATACATTATCCTATGCCCTTGTAGCCTGTGGTGTTTCTGTTGAGTAATCTGCTGTTAGTCTAATGTTGTTACATTAAATGTGACTGTGATTTTCTCTTCCAGATTTAAAAATTATTTCTTTGTTCTATACTTTTGACAGTTTGATTATAATATTTTATTTTGAGGATCTTTTCTGGTCATGTCTATTTGGGGTTCTATAAGCCTCCTGTACTTGGATGTCCATGTCTTTCCCAAGATTGGAGACATTTTCTGCTATTCCATTGAATAGGTTTTTTATACCCTTAACCTTTACTTCTTTCTCTTTAGGTTTGCCGATGAGGCAGGCATTTGATCTTTTAATGGTATTCTAAAGATCTTGTATGCTCTCATCATCCTTTTTTATTTTTTCTTTGTTTATGCCTGAATGTTATATTTCAAAAGACCTGTATTCAAATGCCAACAATCTTTCTTCCACTTGATCCAGTCTGTTGTTGAGGTTTTCGAATGAATATTTTATCTGACTTACAGAGCTCTTCATTCTCAACATTTCTGATTGGTTCATTTTTAAAATATCTCTTTGCTGAATTTTTTATTCATATGTTGTGTTACCTTCCTAATCTCATGTAACTATCTGTATTCATTTGGATCTCATTTAGCTTTTAAATAATCATTCTTTTTAATTTTTTGTTATTATTATGAATCTTTTTAATTATTGAGAAAGGGTTTCGTGATTAGCTTAAGCTGGCAGTGAACTCATAATCCTTTTGCCTTAGCCTCCCAATTGCTGGGGTTATATGCATTTGCCACCATGCCCAGCTTATTGCTGTGTTTTGAGACAGGGTCTTGCTATGTAGCCGAGGCTGATCTCAAACTTCCCATAGCCCAGACTCACCTAAAATGTGAGATCCTTCTCCCTCAGTGGTACATATCCAGGTGCTTCATGGTGAGATCTATGGGTCAGATTCACAGACCCTTTTCTGTGGCACTCACACTTTCATCTTGGCAGTAGTGTGTGATCAGACAAGGGATGACCTCTGCAGAAGACCCATGAAGGTCTACAAATTCAGGGAGTGTTGTGTTATTTTTCCCTGCTGCTAATGTGGGCATGCCCACCCAGGAGCAGGACCTCAGTCTACCCCTATCTATGCATGGTTTTGGATGAGGCCAGGGTCTCTGTTCTGATCTATCAGTTGTAGTGCCCACCACAGATCAGATCAAGCAGTAGTGGACTGTGGCTAGAGCTGGGCAAAATTCCTCTCAGATAAGTTGGTCACAGGAAGGAGCAAGAGTGGAATGCAACCTGCGCTGGGCTAAGTTTCTCTCTGGACCTTCTTAGCCTGTGTGCCTCAGAGGTAGGGCTACAGCCAGGCCACAGTTGTGTTGCTCAGAATTGCCATAGCATGCCTCTGTGGGTGGAGGAGCAGTGGAAACTCAGAGTTCTTTCTCCACCTTGTTAGCAGCAGGTATCTCTGCATGGTGCTGGGAGTGGTGGCAGGAATAGTGCAGGAAACTGCTGTTAGTCCTGGAACCAGCACAAAACCACATGTGACTGGCCATGCACCCAGTCTCAGAGGGCAAGCTCCCTGACCTTCTGGTTCTTGTGAATGACACCTTCCACATCTTCCTGCATTGCAAGATCCATTCACCACTATATAGTAATCTCAGTGGGTTTGTGTCAGCATCACTCCACAAATCAAGTCTGGCTGATGAGGCAGTCACCAGCTGAGTCAGTGTAGAGGAATATCTGTAGGGGTCCCAGAGATGGGGTTATTTAGGCGTTTCTGACTCCTAAAGGAGTAAAAGTTCAGATAATAGCTCTGCTCTCAAGATTTCTCCCGGATACAGCACCCTGGAGGTTCAGCAGAGATGAAGTTAGTTCCTCCTTCTAGGGGAGACTACTGTGCAGGTTTCAGGCTTCCTTTCTATTTAGGTTGTAAACCTACAAAGGGCTACAGAACATTTCAGTAGCTAGGAGTGCCAGTATTTGCACTGATAGTTTTCTAGGATTCTCCCTTTCACCTTTGCCCCTGCAGAAGAAGACTCTTCCTCCCCTGGCTGTGGAGCCATGTGCAGGTGATAAGATATTTTGTTTCTTTTGCTGTGCTACAGTCCCAGGTCTCTGAATTTTACAATATTTCCATTTCCCACTTTGGATTCCAGTGTTCTCCCCTAACCACTCACCTCAATATGCAGCTCTATACCTGTTGCTTTGGTGCTTCTTTGTTAGGAGCAGGAGTAGGTGAGTGAGAGGTCCCTCTATTCTGCCATCTTACTTATCTCTCTTACTTACTGTTTTGACATTGTGAGTGGAAGACCTTTTTTCAGTACTGGGTTGATCTCAGGGTGTCCACATGCTAGGCAAGTGTTCTACAACTGAGCTGCACCCCTAGCCTCTTTCTTATTTTTTATTTTTATGACAGGGTCTTGCAAATTTTCACAGGCTGGCCTTGAACTCATGATCTTCCTGCCTCAATCTCCCAAATGGTATCTTGGATTATAGGCATGTACCATGGTGTCTGATCTTTTTTACTTTTCATTGCTGGAGATTAAACCCAGGATATGTGCATTTCAGGAAAGCACTCTACCACCAAGCTACATCCCAAGCTCTGCAAGTGGAAGGTTTTGACATGAGTTTCTGTCTTTCAAAGATCATTTATCCATGTGCCTCACTTCTCTGAGAACTTCCGGTACTATCAAGGGGCAAAGAGTTCAGAAAATTTCAAATACTAAAGTTTTGAGTGAATTTATGGAAGATTCATTTGATCAATCTAGATTTGGAAACCTTACTTACCTGAATGAATCTCTGAATAAAACAAAAAGTCTCTTTGTATGGATTTCCTTTTGGTGACTGCTATGCTTTTCTCCTAGAGAGCCAACCTGAAGTACTTCCCGTTACAGATCTGGCAGAGACAGTTAATGAAGCTTCCAAGCTGAGCATTGCTCATGAAATTGTGGTGAACCAAGATTTCTACATGGAAGAGAAGGTTTTACCTCCAAACAGGTACCCTTCCTGACATGGGTACACAGTACAAATAGCTTTTGATTATGTTTGAAGCACATTATTAATAAATTTAATGTTTGAATATGTCTTATATAGTATCACCAAATTAACCAGCAGAGTAATTAGTGTAATTGTTTTTGCTATTGTTGTTAGGTGCTGTCCAGTTGGGTCAAACTCATAGTGACTCTATGTACATGAAATACTACCCCACACTGTGCCATGCCTAGCACTACAGTCAGTGCTTCTCTGCTATTCATAGGGTTTTCGATGGCTCATTGTTTCGGGAGTGGGACTGTCTGTTCCTATTTCCCAAGCCTACAGCACCTGGTATTTCCAAGCAATCTCCCATCCAAGTACTAACCAGGCATAACCGCTTAGCTTCTGAGATCAGACAGAATCAGAGGTCAGAATGGTATAGCTGTTGTTGTTGTTGTTGTTGTTAGGTGCTGACGAGTCGAGTCTGACTCATAGCGACCCTATGTACAGCAGATCAAAACACTTGCCAATTCTGTGCCAAGCAAACGATCTTATTTATGTTTAAACCCATTGTTGCAGACACTGTGTCAATCCATCTGGTGGAGGGTTTTCCTCTTTTGCATTGACCTGCCACTCTCCCAAACATGATGTCTTTCTCTAGGGATTGATCTCTCCTGACTATATGTCCGAAATATGTAAGACACAGTCTGCCCAATCTTGCTTCCACGGAGCACTCTGGTTGCACTTCTTCTAGGACAGATTTGTTGGTTCTTTTGGCAGTCCATGGTATATTCAATAGATGTCTCCAGCAACATAATTCAAAAGCATCAGTTCTTTTTCTGTCTCCCTTGTTCAATGTCCAGCTTTCACAACCATATGTTGTGACTGAAAATATCATGGCATGAGTCAGATGCACCTTCATCTTCAATGTGACATCTTTGCTTTTCAGTACTCTAAAGAGATCTTTTGCCACGGCTTTTCCTAAAGCAGTGCATCTTTTGATTTTTTGACTGCTGCTTCCATGGGTGTTGATTATAGAGCCAAGCAAAGCAAAATCTTGGACAACCTCAGTCTTCTCCATTCATTGTGAAGTTGCATGCTGACCCAGTCATAAGGATTTTTGTTTTGTTGATGTTTAGTCATGACCCATATTGAAGGCTATGATCTTTGATCTTCATCAGTAAGTGTTTTAAATCCTCTTCACTTTCAGCAAGCAGAATTATGTCATCTGCATAACACAGGTTGTTAATGAGTCTTCCTCCAATCTTGATGCCGTGTTCTTCCTCATAAAGTCCAGCTTCTCGGATTATTTGCTCAGCGTATAAATTGAAGAGATAGGGTGAAAGTATACAGCCCTGACGCACACTTTTCTCAACTTTAAACCACTCAGTGTTCCCTTGTTCTATTCGAACAACTGCCTCCTGGTTCATGTACAGATTTCTCATGAGCACAATTAGGTGTTCTGGTATTCCCATTTTCCGAAGTGTTGTCCATAATTTGTTATGATCCACACAATCAAATGCTTTTGCATAGTCAATAAAACATAGCTAGACTTCTTCTGATATTCTCTGCTTTCAGCTAATATCCACCTGACATCAGCAATGATGTCCCTAGTTCCCTGCCCTCTTCTGAATCCTGCTTGATTTTCCAGTAGTTCCCTGTCTATGTACTGCTGCAGTTGCTTCTGAATGATCTTTAGTAGAATTTTGCTGGTGTGTGATATTAATGATATTGTCCGATAGTTTGCACATTCAGTCGGATCCCCTTTTTTGGGAATAGGCACAAATATGGATCTCTTCCGGTCAGTTGGCCAGGTAGCTGTTTTCCAAACCTGTTGGCACAAACATGTTAACACCTCCAGTGCTGCATCTATTTGTTGAAACATCTCTATTGGTATCCCATCAATTCCTGAAGCCTTGTGTTTCACCAGTTCTTTCAAGGCAGCTTCCACTTCATCCTTCAACACCATTGGTTCCTCTTCATATGCAACCTCTTGGAATGGTTGGTCATCTACCAATTCTTTCTTGTACAATGACTCTGTGTATTCTTCCCATCTTCTTTTGATGTTTCCTGCATCACTTACTATTTTCCTTGTAGAATCTTTCACTACTGCCACTCCAGGCTTGAATTTTGTCTTTACTTCCTTAAGCTTGAGAAACACAGAGCTTGTTCTTCCCTTTTGGTTTTCTGCCTCCAGCTCTTTGCACATGCCATTATATTTGTTTTTGTCTTCTCGAGCTGCCTTCTGAAATCTTCTGTTTAGTTCCTTAACTTCATCATGTCTTCCTTTTACTTCAGCTGCTCGACATTCAAGGGCAAGTTCTACTGTCTCTTTTGACATGTAATTTGGTCTTTTCTTTTGTTCTTGTCTTTTTAAGAACTTTTTGTTTCCTTCTTGAATGATATCTTTGATGTCATGCCACAACTCTTCTGGTCTCCTGTCATTTGTGTCTAATGCATTAAACCTATTTTTGAGGTGGTCTCTGAACTCAGGTGGGATATACTCAAGGTCATACCGTGGCTCTCGTATACTTGTTCTAATTTTCTTCAGCTTCCATTTGAACTTGCATATGAGAAATTGATGGTCTGATCCACAATCAGCACCTGGTCTTGTTTTGACATTTTGTGTAGAGCTTTTCCATCATCTCTTTCCACATATGTAGTCAATTTGATTCCTGTATGTTCCATCTGGTGAAGTCCATGTGTATAGTCTCCATTTATGTTGTTGAAAATATGTATTTGTAATGA
>VMDO01022776.1:0-32871 GCA_007922755.1 Pedetes capensis | reverse complement strand
AGCCTCTAGGTCAGTTCTCCTTAGGGCCTAATCCCATGAGGGCCTGGTCACATTACCCTGCCCTTCCGTCCATGAGGAAAAGCAAACAGACCTGGTCTCTTGAGGGTCCTCTGGACTCCTGCCTCTCTCCTCCATGCAATAGAAAGCCCAAATTCTGGAGGACCGCATGTCATGTGATGGCCCTGCCCTGCCCCCAGGGAAATCCAACATGCCTTATCTCATGTGGGGCTGGCTCAAGACTCTCTTCCTTCCTCCATTAGGGAACAGTACCAGGCCCCATCTTCTTAGGCCCTGTCTTCCTCTCTCTCTCTCCTCTAGGAAGGAACCATCCAGATCTCCTAAGGGCCTCTCCTCAGGCATTCTCTTCAGGAAGGGACACCAAAAGGCCCAATCTTATGCAGTCCTCCACTCCTGGCCCTCCCCTTCACTTCCATAGGAAACAGCTACAGGCCCTCTCTCCTGAGGACTTCCCCTCCTTACTCTCCCTCTCCCTCTCCATGGGAACACCAACAAGCCCATCAGTAATTCCACCCTTATGACTTCCGCCTGAAAGAAACACCAAGTTCTTTTCTCCTCACCAGTGGAATATAGTGTTGAGGAAATTTGTCTTCAGTGTCTAGCCCCTGTCCTGTCCTTATGTTCTATCACTCTGTGGGTCCACTTCCCAACCAGAGCCTCCCTATATCTCTCCCTCCTCTAGTATGTACCTATTCCCATCCTTCCCTACTTCCCCACCACCAGAGAACACTACCAGAAGTAAACACAATGCCTTTTCACACATTATGTGATTACATATTATTCCTCAATATCCAAGATCCTTGGTGTAATATTTGGTTTCCTTACACAAAACACCATGGCTAGTGCTCTGTGGTCATATTTCAGATATTTGTAGGTTTTGGGACTCTGGTAGGCATAGAGGGTTACTTGGAGTAGGATACACCTCCATGTTGTCTTATTTCTTCATAGCTTTGTTTTGGCTCTTTTTTTTCCTTCTATGTGTGGTAGAGGACTGGCATGCCTGAATGCATGCCTTTGTAGCATCCTATCCTGGCCAATCTCAGAGCTTAAGTAGGGTTGTTCCTGTTAGTACTTGGATGGGAAATCCCCTGGGATCACCAGTTGCTGTAGGCTTGGAAGAAGCACCCAGACACTCACTCCCTGGCAAAAAGCAATCAGCCATTGAAAATCCTATGAATCTCAGAGAAGCTCTAACAAAACTGTTTTGCCTGTTGTACATAGAGTCTCTATGAGCCAGACACTGACTCGACAGCACCTAACAACAACAACTATAATAGTAGAGGATGAAAATCAGTTTTTTCCTATCCTTACGTTTTTCTGAACTGCTTTGAAGGATTTCCTTTACTTGCTTGACTGTTTTTTGCACCTAGTAAAGAAAAAGGTTGAACACTCTAAGACACTGGTATGGGGAAGAGTGGGGAAGAAATGGCATGGGAGACTTTATGGTACTAGCTATAGATTGAAAGATTTTGTACCATACAAAGAGTCTTGGGTGGGTATTGATGGGGAAGGAGAGGAGGCATGAAAGTGAAATCGCCTGACCTTCCCTTTTTCTTTGCTCCAGTCTTGATGAGGAGTCCTCTTCTTCCTCCTGATGGTGCTTGCACTTCCTTGACTGGTGCTTGTGCTTGGTTCCTCTTCATCTGACACATACTCTTCTGTTCTCACAGTACTATGCTCCATGTTGGATGGATAGTAACTGTAGCAGCTCTAGGACTCCTGACCTCTGTATATAAACCTCCTCAGGATCTTTCAAGTGTAATGGGCCAGCAAGAATCTCTATAGATTTTTGGTGATGTAGATGTCACACAGCTACCTCTGCCTAACAATTGCATGGAGTAAATGGGAAGTTCAAATGAAGGGGAGTTGTAAATGCTCTGGTTAAAGAAAGGGAATAATTCCTAAACACCCTTTAAAAAATCATGTCAAAGCGATCCCTAACCCTACCTTACCTGCTCTGATTCAAACAAAAAAGGTCCAGTCTACTCAAGACTTTTCTTGTTCCTCTCCTTCTGCACAAGGGACTACTCTCAGGCCCATATCCTGTGGTGGCCTTGTCTCCATGCCCTCCCACTTCCTGCATGATGGAACACTGACAGGCCCAAATTTGTGAGGGTCTTGTGGCTCTCTCAGTCTCTTCCCTAGGGAATACCACAGCTATGATTACTTGAAGGCCTTTCCTCTGGCCCTTCCCATCAGCCCCCTTGGAACACCAACAGGCCTCATCTTTTGAAGGCCTTTACTCCGGGCCCTGCCCATATTTCTACTAGAAGAAGCCAGGAGTCCCCATCTCATGAGGGGCCTGGCCTCATGAGAGGCCTCTACAATACCAACAGGCTTGGTCTCCAGAGGTTCTGATCTCGCGATAATCTCCTCTTATGGCCTGACTCTTCTCTCCATGAGGAGAACAACATCTCTGATCTGGTGAAAGCCTCTTCTTGTCCACCCTCATCGCCAGGGAGTATCAACAGATGTGGTCTCCTGAGGGTCTCCTGGCTTTCTCCCTCCCTCCACAAGGGAACCCCAACATGCCTGATCTCATGATGGCTTCCTCTCATTGTACACCACTTGCTCTGTAATGAAACATCAAAGGCATGATTTCAGAAATGCCAATTTCATGGTCCTTCCTCTCCCTCCAGATGGGAAAGACAATAGGCTCAACCTAATAAAGGTTTCCTGGACGAAAAGCTCCCGCCACAAGGGAATGCCAACAGGCTCAGTCTCATGAAGGACCATCTCATGGCCCTCCCCCTCCTTCCTTGAAGGAAAGCCAACAAACCCTTATTCTTGAGTGCCTAGTCTCACAAGGTCACCATGTGATGATACTTCCCCTCTATCCACAAATGAATACTAACAGACTTTCTTGGCTCTAAGGTCAAAATCTTCCTCAGATGCCAGCTGTTGGGCAGAGAAAGGATAAAAATCCCTCGTGAGATGGTCCTGTTAGCCTTCCCTCATGGAGGGAATTGTAGGGTCAGCAGACTAGGCCCTTATCATGTCCCACCTTCAAGATGATAGGTTGCTTGGTGTTCTCCCTGGAGGGAGTTGGTATGCCATGAGATGCTGCCTTCAGGAGATCAGGCCTGTTGGTGTTTTTTCCCTTATGAAAGGAGGGTGAGGGCTAAGAGACAAGTTCCTTATGGGATGCTGTCAGTTAGTGTTCCTTCCTGGATGGGGGAGGGACAGGAAACACAACCTTCACCAGATGTGCCTGTCAGTATTTCCTTGTACAGGAGGAAGAGGGCCAGGACACAGGTCCTCACATGGTTGGGCCTATTGGCGTTACCTACAGGAGGGAGTGGGAAGGAAACCAGCCCTTCATGAGATCAGTCCTGAGGCTTTCCCTCATAGAGTGAAGGGTAGTTTCAAGAGACGAGGCCCTCACCCGATGTGGCCCCCAGGATTGTGTTCCTCTTTGGGTTCTCTCATGGTGGGTATGGAGTATCAGGAGACCAGTTCTTTAGAAGATCAGTCCTGCTGGTGTTCCCTCATGACAGGATGGTAAAGCCACAAGGCTAAGCCCTCATGAGATCATGCCTGTTGGCATTCGGTAGGAGGACCAGGATGATTCCCTCCAGAGATGAAGCTTTTTGGTATTCCACTAAAGAGAGAGATGGGAGGCCGGTAGACACACAAGTGATAGGGCCAGTTGTCTTTCTTTTTTTTTTTTTTTTTTTTTTGTGGTACTGGGGGTTGAACCCAGGGCCTCGCGCCTGCATGCTCTGCAATCACTGGACCACTGAGCTGCACCTCAGCCCATTTTTTTTTTACTTTTTGAGACAGGGTCTCGCTAAGTTACGCAGACCGCCTCTGGTCTTGATCTTGCGATCCTCCCGCCTCCGCCTCCCGAGCTGCTGGGATTACAGGCATGCGCCACCACGCCCAGCCAGTTGTCTTTCCTTCATGGATGGAACAGTAGGGTCATGAGACCCAGACTCTCAGTAGAGCTAGGTAATTTATAAGGAAAATAAATTTATTGTAATGACAGTTCTAGGGGTGGGGATGTCAAGGTTTTTTTTGTTGTTCCTTGCTCTCGAGTTAGGTCCGACTCAGTGACCCTCATAGGGTTTTCAATATTGGGCTGATTGTTTTGGGCATTGTTTCAGGAATGTGCTGGCACTTCATATTTCTAGTTTTCCTGCTGAGGATCAAATCCTGGGCCTCAGAGAGTGCAGAGTGGCACTCTACCAACTGAGCTAAACCCCAGCCCTGGGAGGTCAAGGGGCTATATTTGTAGATCATCTTCTTGTTAGTGTGTGTTGTACAGAATCTCATATAGTTAAGGGTATCACATGGTGTGAGAGGTATATATGAGGGACAAAACCAAACTGGCATTTAATGTGGATAATCAATTACCCATTCATCCATTAATCTGTGAATAGATTTTCCTTTCATGAGGACCCTCATGACTCTTGTTGTTCAGTGCTATTGAGTTAGGTCCAACATACAGCATACCTAAGAACAACAGAACAAAATTCTCCTCAATTCTGTGCCAGGCACATGATCTGACTTATATGTAAGTCTATTGTTGCAGACAATGTGTCAATCCATGTAGTTGAGGGTTTTCCTTTTTCTTATTGACCTGCCACTCTCCCAAATGTCCTTCTGCAAAGATTGGTCCCTCTTGAGTACATGTCCAAAATATATAAGAAGCAGTTTAGCCATCCTTGCTTCCAAGGAGCACTCTGGTAGCATTTCTAACGTAGATCTGTTGGTTCTTTTGGCATTGCATGATATATTCAGTATTTCTCTCCAGCATCATAATTCAAAAGCATCAGTTCTTCTCCTGTCTCCCTTGTTCACTGTCCAGTTTTCATAACCCTGTGATGCGACTAAAAATACCATGGAATGAGCCAGGCTTACCTTTGTCTTCTATGTTACATCTTTAATTTTCAACACTTTTAAGTGGACTTTCACAACACCTTTTCCCAATGAAATGCATCTTTTGATTTCTTGACTGCTGCTTCCACAGGTGTTGATTGTAGAAACAAGTACAGCAAAATTTTGGACAACCTCAGTCTTTTCTCCATCTATCATGAAGTTGCTTACTGACCTAGTTGTAAGGCACTTTCTTTTGTTGATGTAGAGTGACAATCCATACTAAAGTCTGTATTCTTTGATCTTCATTAGTAAATGTTTCAAATCCTCTTCACTTTCAGCAAACAGAGTTGAGTTATTTCCATAATGCAGACTGCCATTGAGACTTCCTCCAACCCTGCTGCTGCATTCTTCTTTATAAAGTCCACTTTCTTGGGTTATTTGCTCTGCATAAGAATTAAAAAGGTACTGGAAAAGTATACAGTCATGACATACACCTTTATTGACTTTAAACCAGGCAATGTTTTCTTGTTCTGTTCAAACATCTGCCTCCTGTTCCATGTACAGATTCCTCATGAGGACAATCAAGTGCTCTAGTGTTCACATCTTCGCAGTGTTATCCATAATTTGCTGTGATCCACAATTTGCTGTGATCCACACAATCAAATGCCTTTCCATAGTCAATAAAACATAGATAGACATCTTTCTGTTATTCTTTCCTTTCGGCCAATATCCATTTGATATCAACAATGATGTTTCTGGTTCCATTACCTGTTCTGTATCAGGCTTGATTTTCAGGCAGTTGCCTGTCTAAATACTGCTGCAGTTGCTTTTGAATGATCTTTAGTAAAATTTTGCTTGTGTGTGATGTTAATGAATGAACTCATTCAATAGTTTCCACATTAGGTTGGATCCCCTTTCTTGGGAATAGGCAAAAATGTGGATCTCTTCCATTCAGTGAGCCAGGTAGCTGTTTTCCAAATCTCTTAGCATAAACAAATGAGCACCTCCAGTACTGCATCTGTTTGTTGAAATACCTCTATTAGTATTCCATCAATTCGTGAAGTGTTCATTTCACCAATTCCTTCAAAGCAACTTCCACTTCTTCCTTCAGTACCATTGGTTCCTGATCATATGCAGCCTCTTGAAATGGTTCATCATCTACCAATTCCTTTTGGTGTAATGAGTCTGTGTATTATTTCTATCTTCTTTTTATGTTTCCTGTGTCACTCAATATTTTCCTTGTAAAATCCTTCACTATTGTCACCTGAGGCTTGAATCTTTTCTTCTATTCCTTAAACTTGAGAAAAACAGAGTGTGTTCTTTCCCTTTAGTTTTCTAACTACAGGTCTTTGCAGATATCATTATAATATTTGATTTTTGTTTGTGGAGCTGCCCTTTGAAATTTTCTGTTTAGTTTCTTAATTTCACTGCATCTTTCTTTTTATTTACCTGCTTGAAATTCAAGGGCAAGTTTCAGGATCTCTGTTAACATGTAGTTTGGTCTTGTCTTTCTTCCTGTCTTTTAAATAACCTTTTGCTTTCCTCATGAATAATGTCTTTGGTGTTATGCCACAAACTCATCTGGTCAGCGATAATTAGTGTTTAACACATTAAACCTATTCTTCAGATGGTCTTTGAACTGAAGTAAGATATACTCAAGGTCATACCTTGGCTCTTGTACACTTGTTCCAACTTTCTTCAGTTTCTATTTGAACATGCATATGAGATATTGATGGTCTGATCCACAATCCACATCTATTCATTGTCTGACTTTTCATATTGAGTTTTCCATCACATCTTTACAAAACTGTAGTCAATTTGCTTCCTGTGTATTCCATCTGGTGAATTCTATGTGTGTTATCTGTCATTTTGCTCTACTATGGGGGCTTGTGTGTTGCTATGAAGCTGAAACCTATTTTACTGGTGCTACAGATACCAGCAGGGTCGCCTATGGTGGACAGATTTCAGCTAAGCTTTAAGACTAAGACAGACTATTGAGTAGGACCTTATAGCCCACTCCAGAAATAATTAGCCATTGAAATCCCCTATGAGTAGCATAGAAACTATGTCAGATATAATACTTTAATGAGGGAAATGGAGTAAAGCCCCAGGGACCTCCCTTTGCTGATGTGGTATGACTCAAAATGAGAAGGAACAAATATAAACATCGATTTATAACTGGAATTTTCAATGTACATAGTATGAATCTAGGAAAATTATAAATCACCAAAAGGGAAATGAAACACATAAACCTTGACATTCTTGGCATCAGTGAGCTAAAATGGATGGTATGGGCCATTTTAAATCAGGTGATCATGTGGTCTACTATGCCAGGAATGACAGATTAAAGAGAAATGGGGTTGTATTCATCATTAAAGAAGACATCTCAAGATCTATTCTGAAATACAATGCTGTCAGTGGTAGAATAAGATTCATACACCTACAAGGAAGACCAGTTAATATGACTATTATTCAAATTTTTGCACCCACCACTAAGGCCACAAATGAAGATAGGGAAGATTATTATCAGCTTTTTAAATCTGAAATCGATCAAATATGCAATCAGGATGTACTGATAATTACTGTTGACTGGAATGCAAAAGTTAGAAGTGAACAAGATGGTTCAGTAGTCAGAAAATATGGCCTTGGCTACAGAATCAATGCTGGAGATCATATGATAGAATTTTGTCAGACCAGTTACCTTTTCATTGCTTATACATTTTTTACCAACCTAAGTGGTGATTGTTGTTGTTGTTAGGTGCCATCGAGTCTGACTCATAGCGACCCTATGTACAGCAGATCGAAACACTTACTGATTCTGTGCCAGGCAAATGATCTTATTTTTTTTAAGCCCATTGTTGCACACACTGTGCCAGTCCATCTGGTGGAGGGTTTTCCTCTTTTGCGTTGACCTGCCACTCTCCCAAACATGATGTCCTTCTCCAGGGATTGATCTCTCCTTACTACATGTCTGAAATATGTAAGACACAGTCCGACCATTCTTACTTCCAAGGAGCACTCTGGTTGCACTTCTTCTAGGACAGATTTGTTGGTTCTTTTGGCAGTCCATGGTATATTCAATAGACATCTCCAGCACCACAATTCAAAAGCATCAATTTACATGGAATTCATGACCTTAATCACCACTGAAATGTCCCACTTGGCTCCACCCTTTAAAACCTCATGGTGGGACTCAAATTTCAACATTTTTGGTGGACAAATTCAAATCATAGCAAGTGCTGACAATGTTTATGCTTCTTCTCTTCATCTTCCATTTTGCCCCACATTTGAAAGAGCTATCATAACCTGAGAGTTACTAAATATAAAAGTATCCTACTTGTTGGTTTTCTCTTGTGGAGCAGGTGGAGTACCATATTAGATATGCCTATCTTTAACTATTGGGAGACAGACCCAGCAACCTACTCCCAAAAATCAATCCACCATTGAAAACCCTATGAAGAGCAGAGAAGCACTGACAATAGTGTTTCCCCTGTTGTAAGTAGGGTCTCTATGAGTTGGATACCAACTCGAAGGCACCTAACAACAACAACCTTTAACTATACAGCAATTACTTTCCTTAAATCCTCTATAGCCATAGAATTCATTGTTTTAAAATACCTACTAATAAACAAGAATAATCTGGCCCAATATGTAATAAATTAAAATTAAATCTTTGTGTAATGAGCATGAAAAATGGTCCTTTATGGGCTCTCTGATCCAATTAAAGGTGTTAATAATGAATGCTTTATTCCTCCCAATCTAAGAGAGAACAGTACCTTCAGTGATTGCAGCCCATTATATAAGACCTGTTTAGAGGAATTATCCATTCTGCTTATGCATTTAACAGGTAAGTGTGTTATTCATATACTTGGAAGAAATCAATAGTGCCTTAGTATAAATTATTGTCACCATAATTTTATGGTCAAGCCCATCAGGCCTCCATATCCAATATTATAAAATTTACAGATTCTACCCATTTAGTACCTAGTAAATACTTGGCAGTCATAGCAAAGTATTTGGTCAATGTGTTTTATTCAGTGCTTGTTTTAACAACCTTACTCACCTTCTCTTTGAAAGAGAAATAATAGATCTTTATCTGAATGCTCAATGGGGTACCTTTCAACTCTTGTCATCTCACATATACTTCAAAGATCAGATCTTAATAATATCTAGATTTTCTCAGATTCTCAGACTATAAAACCCTTCTCACAAAAAGGAGATTATTCCTTTCCCCCAAACACAGTCCAGGGCCCCACTGCTTCAGCTTAATTCCTAAAAACTGGTGAACCTGTTGTTGTTGTTGTTAGGTGCAGTCAAGTCATATCTGACTCATAGCGACCCTCATAGGGTTTTCAATGGCTGATTGTTTTGGGATTGCCTCTGGAGTGGATTGCCATGTCCTTCCCCCACTGTCTGCTAAACCTAGCGCTACCTTAATCCTGACTATGTCAACAGGTGGCTTTTACCTTTCTGAGCACTCATATTGTTAAAACAAGCTCCGTATGTTTTAGGCATTTTTTTTATTCTGGCTGCAACATATTCCTCATACAGAAATTTTATTTATATTCATTATTTTACTTGTCAATTGGGTCATGTTGAATAGGGCTGCCTGCAACAAAAGGCTCTAAAATTTATCTAAATTGCTATAATCAGGTACTCACTAATGGTAGGGCTCTTCCAATAGTAGAGGCCTTTGCAACCTCTTTCCATATCTCCTGAAGTCACTGAACCATCTGTGATGGTTGCTAGTTACCCATTGGTTTCTGATCCAAAGAAATCCCCTCCTTGGCCCTGCGCTACATGCCATTAGTTCAGCAATTGGTAGGTATATATCAAGTTTTCCTGGAAATAAAACTCTCTCAAACCTGTGACACTCCATATCCAGCTGCCCATGGGTCAGTGGGTCATGGAAGCAATACACTGCAAACTCAGCAAGGCTATTTGAGGTTTCTTCACTAGAGGGTGGAGCCAATCCTGTGACTTCTGTTTATCCCACTTATAGGACAGGGTAGTTTCCCCCATTCTCAGTCCTTCACTTAATGCCACAGTGGTGGAAGAGATCATTCCTCCTCCAGACTCCATGGATAACTAGAGAGCTCCTTAGGATCAACAGTGTAGCTTACCTCAGTTTGTAGAGTGCTGATCTGTGTTCTCTGAGGCCCTGAGTTTGATCTCCAGTACAAAAAAAAAAATAGGAGAAAGGTATTGCAGCCCACTCCCAAAACAATCCAGAAACAATTAGCCATTGAAAGCCTTATGAATCTCAGAGAAGCACTGACATAGTGCCTGGCATGGCAGAGTGTTGGGGAGTGTTTGTTTTTTTTGTACATAGGGTCACTATGACGTGGATCCTACTCAAAGGCACCTAACAATAACAGTCACATAATATTATCACACTTACAGCAACCCACTGGTGAACCACTTTTGATTTTTTAACCAGGTCTTAACTGATGATCAACCTTTAAGCGGTCATCTTAGCACTAGATATCTTGACTAACAATGGCTTCATCTGTACATGTGCAGACCCTTGTACCCTGCCAATTGTCTGACGGTATTTTTTGGCCAATGGAAACAATTTTATTTCCAAGCTTGCCCCATTTAGGGAAAAGAACTTTTGACATGTCTTTCTTAACAAGATGTCCAAAATGTAAACCAAGGTGATAGAGAAAATGTAGCCACAGAGGCACACAGACAAAAGAGAACATTCTGACCTGCCCAGGAACAAGTTTATTCAGAGCAAGCAAAAAGGAGGGGAAAACCCATTCCAACTGCTAGCCTCTGAGGTAGGGAGGCTGCTGTGCTGAAGTAAGTGAGGCTAAGGATTTTATAGGGCTGGCAGGGCTTTGGTGAGAAGCATAGGTGGGGGGAGCTTTTGAAAAGAAGGAAAGCAAGGGTTGTTTTCTCTCGGCACTTAGCATGTCAGGTACATTCTGACCTTGGCGCCATTTTATTTCCAATATCCAACCATCTGGCCTTGAGGCATTGTTTGTATGGCCCTTCATTCTCTCATAATGTCACACGATTTTTTTTTTGCATGTAATGAAGCCTCAATACAAGATCTTACAAAGGCATTCTTTTTTGTTTGAAGTTCTGGACTTCAGAGTTCCAGGCTTTGCCATTGATAGTGACCAAGGCACTCTTTTCTCTTCTCAAAATAAACAACACTTGAATCCTGAACAGGGCAATGGACTTGAACCTTTCTCATTGTTCTCAAGCTGCAGGCCTTATTGTTGTTGTTAGGTACCATCAAGTCAGGTCAAACTCATAGTGACCCTATATCCAACATGCTAAACACTCACCAACACTGTGCCATGCATGACTCTATGTTAGTACTTCTCAGCTATTCACAGGATTTTTGATGGCTGATTGTTTCACAGTGGGCTGCCATGTCCTTCTGCCAAGCCAGAAGCACCTAGTTCCCAGGCAGTCTCCCATCCAAGTACTAACCAGGCCTGACCCTGTTTAGCTTCTGAGATATGACGGGATCGGACGCTACAATGGAATGGCTTCTGGTACAGGGCCTATATGGTGCCATAATGACTTACTTAAAAAGTTTAAATACAACACTTAGCATTTCCATTGCCAGTTACATTTCAGAGGTGAATTGTAAGTCTCTTGAGTCTGTGTTTGATTTTTGACTCATAATGTGAATAACTCCTTTGCATGACCTCTTGGTGTATGTGTAACATAATCAGTTACCACACAAACCAAATGGTGGATATGTGGCTGTATGTTCTCCTCCTCCACCTCTTCCTTCTTTTTTAGCTCTGATGGTGGAACCTAGAGCCTCACACATGTTAGGCAAGTGCTCTCTCCCTGACCTACACCTCCAGCTCAGTTTTCTGCTTCTACAGGGTGACTACAGTAAGCTCACATACTTCACAGAAGAATAATGCTGTATACACATTATATACACGGGTGTGTGTGTACATAAACAAGCCTATAAGTATGTGGTATTTCACCAAGATGCCAACAATTCAGGAAACAAATGTTCTCTGGAATACCTAGTATGTGTCAGACATTTTTCTAGTTCTGAGCACTGAAAAGCCTAAAGTCTGTCCTTCTATAATCAAATAATTTACCTATATGTGAGTAAAGGTGTGGTAGAGATTGGTGATAAGGGAAGAGGAGAGAGCTTTTAACTAGGGGATGTGGAGAAACCTTCTATGAGGAATTGAAATTTGAATTCAGACCTGAATAATGAGATAGAATGAGCTCTCTGACAACTTTAAAAACTATCATTTTATACAGAAAGATCAGCAAGTGCCAGTGTCACGAGATAAGGACAAGAATAGTGAGTTTTGCAGTGCTGGAGTCCAGTGAGAGTTGGATGGAGACAGACAACTGAGACTGAAGGGGCCAGCAGGGATGAGGTCCCATAGGGACAGGCAGAGTAAGGACTTGGCTTTTAGTTTATGCAGTAGTAGAAAGCCTTTGGAAAGTTTCATGCTGATAGCAATGTAATTTGATTTGTGCTTTCAAAAGATCACTGGTTGGCGTGGACTGTGTTAGGCTTTTTCTACAGTGAACATGTGAGATGATGGTAGCTAAGACAGGAGTTGTAGCAGGGCTGCTATAACTTAGGGTCTAGCATAGCAGTTTGGAGCATAGACTTAGAAATCCAGCCTCAATTTAAAGCTTCATCACCTAGAAGCTGTTTGACCTTGAGCATATTACTTTACCTTATGTAAGACTTAGTTTCCTCATCTGTAAATTAGAATGGTGCTTATAGATATCTGTGTCTTAGAATCCTTTTGGAATTTCATGAGGTTATTTGTATAAAACATCCAGTACCATATGGGGCACACAGTGTTGTTGTTAGGTGCCATCCAGTTGGGTGTGACTCATAGTGACCCTCATAGGGTTTTCAATGGCTAACTATTTCAGGATTGCTTTGGGAGTGGATTGCCAGATCCTTCTCAGGGGCACACAACAGGCATTTGCGAAAATGGCTGCTGTTATTATCACTAATAATATAAATGAATACATATTCAAAAGCAAATCCCTTGCTTCTTTCTCCCTCACTTCCCAAAAGCTATTGTGGTTTGTTTAAGCTACTCTTAACTAGTGGCTACTGAGCCTCTGTTTTGATTTTTTTTGAAGACAGTATCTTTTGACACCTTTGCTGAATGGTCAGGCACTGTGGCAACCTAAGATACTTCATAATCAGTGGCTGTATATGGCTTATGATTAATTTATAAAATCAATTGGCAGACGTGACTGATCTCTAACAATCACTTATTGCATAATGAATCATCATTTGAACACCTACCATCTCCTCTCCAATGTATTTCCACAAAGGCCTAAATGAACAGCAACCTATATTTCTAACCTGACTGCTGAGCTTAGTCAGGAAGGCCGTGGCTCCTTCTATTAAATGTTTACTTGAATGTTTCTTCCTCCAGAAAAGTCAACTTTCACTTTTTGGAGAAGGTTCTCATTTTCTTACTTCCTGGTCAGAACTTGCCCCAAACCTCTTAATCCCTTGTGAAGTTTATTTTCTCTCTTTGGTCTTTTTGTTATGCAGCCATCTTTCCAAGTTATCATTTAGAACTACATTTCCAAGCTGCTTACCATCTCCTTCACCTCCCAAATGAGCCAGTGAAATAAGGCTGGATGTTGTTCCTTCTTCTTCAAGGGAATTGCTTTCTCTTCACCACCTAGCACTGATGATTGAGGAAGCTTACTGATTCTTCAAAGCTAAGATCAAATGTTGCCTCAATTTTGAAGCTTCCCACCACCAGTCCCAGTAGAGGTATCTGTTCCTATTGGTCTACTAATACTTGCCTTAAAGCAATTACTATGTTATATTCAGAATTTTCCATTTATGTGTTTGTCTTTTCCAATATACAATATAGAACAGCAAGGGGAATGTATCAGCCATCTTTGTAATCCTAGCCATCCTAAAACATCTAACATATCATCATAATGACTGTTCAATGTGTGTTTGAAGGATGAATGGAAGACTGGAAAATCATATCAATTCTATATATCCTACATCATTTTCTTTACCTACTTTATAGTTTCCTTTAGAAATGTTAAAACCTGAAATCATTAGAAAACATTTGTTGCAAAAAATTGAAAGTTAAAGGAAGTTAAATATCCAAAAAACTGAAAACCTAAAGCACTCTGTAATATACACAGTTTTGGTGACTACTATTTCATACGTAGTTCTACACTTATATAAATGCCTATTTGTGAATTTACATATAGTTGTATTACATACCTATATCTCTATAGGATGTTTGCATTTCTTTACCCCTTCCTCCAACTGGATAACCAATTTTAAGTGTCTCATTCAAGTCTTTCCTTTCCTTACCCATGTTCATATAATAATGCAATGTACATATGTATGCATACAGTCATGTTGTTGTTGTTCGGTGCTGTGGAGTTGATATCCGACTCATAGTGACCCTGCGTACAACAGGCAAAACACTATTGTCAGTGCTTTTCTGCTGTTCATGGGGTTTTCAATAGCAAACTGATTTTTGGGAGTGGGTTGCCAGGTCCATCTCTCAAGCCTACAGCACCTGGTGTTCCCAGGTGTTCTCCCATCCAAGTACTAACCAGGCCCGACCCTGCTTACCTTCCGAGATCTGACAGGATCGGATGCCATAGGGCTACGACTGCAGGCATATAGTCATATAGGGGTACTATTTTATTCATTAATGCTTCTTGCATCTTTCTTTAATTTCTTCCACATCATCTGATATTCAGTTAATTCACTTTTTAAAGTAGTCATGTAAAATGTGATGGTCTGAATAAAAGACAACTTATTAAACTATTCCCCTATTTAGTGTGATTTCAGTTCTTTGACTTCTACAAATGATGTTTTAGTCTTGGGCTGCTATAACACATAACATGTATTTTTCTTCTGAGTTTGCTATAATGCAAACTACTGAATGGGTATCTTAAACATAAATTTGTCACAGAGTTGTAGTGGGTAGAAGTCCAGTATCAGGATGCCACATATTGAGTTCTAGTAATAACTCTCTTAGCTGATAGATAGGAGCCTTCTTGCTGTATGTCCATACGGAAAAGAGAGAGGGTGCAAGTTCTCTAGTGTCTCTTACAAGGACACTAATCTTGTAAAATATCTGATTTAACCTTAATGATTTCCTTAGAGGCCCTAGCTCTGACTACAACCACAGAAGGCATTAGGGCTTCAACATAGGAATTTTGAGGAGGCACAAATATTCCATACACACGTAAAGGGCTACAAATCAAGACAGAAACAGAAACAAGCTAATATAAATCATTTCAGACAAATGGTATAAAGGAGTAATATAAGGAAAAGGCATATAAAAGTAATAAACACATAGAAAGGTCAATCACTTTTGTAATCTCAGAAATGCAAACTTATTTTTCATTCATATCTGCAAATATATAAATAAGTCCTATGCAAACATTAATATTACTAGAAATCTTCTTCCATGGATTACTGGTGACAGATACTAACCTCTGCACTTTACCTGAATTATTTCATGCTATTGTCAAACAACATTGTGAGAAGTGTGCATCATTATTTATAAGCCACAGATAGGAAAACTGAGACCAAGTGAGGTGAAGAGATTTGCTTTGTTTAAGGACATGTGTTGTTAGATGTCCTCAATTTGAGACCGACTCATAGTGACTCTATATAGGGTTTTCAATGGCTGATTGTTTCTGGATTGTTTCTGGGAATGGGCTCTCAGGTCCTTCTACCATTTTTTGTGGTGCTAGGTATTGAACCCAGGGCCTCAGAGTGTGAAGAGCTGCACTCTGCTAACTGAGGTAAACTCCAGCCCCTAAGGTCATGTAAGTAACAAATGTTAAACCAGAGCCTGTATCTAGATCACTCATTTTTGTGCTCTTTCCTTAGTGACAGTAACAGTAAACACTTTCATTAGGTAATAGGCACTGTTCTAAGAACCTGGCATGAATTAATGCATTTAATTCTACAACAGCCTTATAAGGTATATACTGTATGACTCATCTCCATTTTGCACATGAGAAAACAGAGACCATGAGAGTATAAATAACTAGCAGTCAGCATAGTAAAATTCAAATCCTTAAAGGCTGACTTTAAATCCCAAAACCCTAACTCATAAATGCAAAAAGCTACAGCATGCTACTTGGGAAGGTTTTTCCCCTTGCTGTTGTATATTGTATATTGGAAGAGATAAACACATAAAGTCAAAATTTTTCTTTCACTTGTTAAAGAAAAGATTTCCTTCAGACATATCTGTGGACATGTGTTATCATTGGGGGAAAGCAATGGTCCTCATTGACAGAATTAAAAATGAGCAATCCCACTGTAGGGAAATGTCAGCAACTACATGGTTTTCTTTTTCACTGAATAAAGCAGAGGCAAAATGAAATTTCATTATTTCATCATTTTCATTTCCACTCTAATGCATTCTCAATGACCTCTCTGCAACTTTGTGCATTAATTCAGTGATAGTACATAGTGTGCTAGCTATTGACTAACATTCATAAATCCTTCTATATCAACAGCAGCAAATACTCCTCACCTACATATGACACATAAGTGACAAAAAAAAACCTTGTAATCTTTGTGCTCTCTAATCAGTTGTGAATGAAGTTAATTTGAGACCTTTCGAATGAGAGGCCAGGTTTTTGCCAAACAGCAATCACAACAAACATTACCCTTTTGCTGCTGACAGGAAAGTTCAAAAATTCCATCATGTCCTAGTTTTCTCAGCAATTGATAAAGGTTAATAAAACAAGGTTTTAGGAAAGCATCGTTTCTATATTTCTGTGTTCCTAAAGGACAATTCATTAGTTCTCCATAGCTCAGTCCTCACCCTCTTCTCATATTCCAGCTGGAGCTTATCTGTACTTTGTGCCTAGCTTGGACCTATGAAACGGTGGATAGAGCTCTCGATTCTGATGGCTGGTGAGACAGTATGGTGACAGTAAATAGCAGGAAGAGATAAGATTTGCAATGAAGTCTCATGGGAAGAGTACATCTGTTTCATGGGATCATAAACATTAGATTGGAATAGGTTATGAATTATATCTCCCATGTGTCTGACAGCTTGTCATGCTGTGGGGTCTTGCATGTTGCTGCAATGCTGAAAGCTGTGCCGCTGGTATTTCAGATACCAGGAGGGCCACTCATAGTGGACAGCATTTAGCTGAGCTTTCAGATAAAGACACAGTAGAGGGAAGGACCTGGCAGCCCATTCCTGAAATAATTAGATGTTGCAAACCCTATGAATAGCAGACAAGCACTGTGAAATATCGTGCTGGAAAATGAGACGCCCTGGCTGGAAGGTATTCAACAGACAACTGAGGAAAATTTGCCTTCTCAAAGTAGAGTCAGCCTTAATGATGGGAAAGGAGTCAACCCCTTGGGAGCTCCATCTTCTGATATGGCATGACTCAAAATGAGAAGAAACACAGTGACTGCGACAATGAGCTCAAACATATAAAGATTGTGTGCGTGGTAGAGTCCTGGGTAGTGTTTCATTCTGTTGTACCGCTGTGACTCAGATCTAGCTTGACAGCAACTAACAACAAATGGATTACCTACTTGAACTCCTAAGGTAGTTGAGCTATGAAATTTTTATGGGCTTATAGTAATGGCCAGAAACTTCCTTGAAGATGAGACAATACCATGTAATCTTTGGCAGTCTCGGTATATTTGTCCTCTTACTCCTCGGCAACTTAATATTTAAATGGAGATAGTATTGTTGTTTCAGGAGTTATTATTTTGGTTTTCAAATTATTTTGAGAATATCCTGTATGGCAAAAGATTATTGCCTTAGACATGTAAGTGTACTCATCACTTAGAGAAAATGAAAAGTTGAGTTCACAGTACTTACTTCAGAGTAATTAGAATTTCTTCTAATTTAATTTCTCTGAGGTCCAGTTTTTCCATCCTTAAATGTGTGTATAATGCTTATCTTTTAGGTTGTTGAGAATTAAAGGGAACAATTCATATAAAATGCACGTGGCATTGTACTTACTAAGCACTCATACAATGCAAACTGCTATTTTAGTATAATAATTATTAGGTAGTTCAATAGTCTTTTAGATCAATTTTATGTAACAAACAAAATACACATGGATCTCAGCATTTCATTTGGAAAACACTTTACATGGTGTCTTTGTAGATAATATGAGAAAATACAAGCCTGTGTGTTTCCAATTGAATTATATGTGATTAGACTGGACAGAGATATATAACAGGATGCCATAGGACTCTAGCCCAAACCCTGTCCTGGTTATCGTTATCAGAAATTTGGGTAAAAAATTGAGCATTTTCTCATAAAGTTAATGGCTAATACAAACAAACTTTAAAGAGAGAACGAGTAGTTTACATGAGTGAGTCAGAATCCAAATATATATTGACAGGCTGATATGATGGACAGAAATGAAATTTAATATAATTAATGTAAATCTACATACTCAGGATCAAAAACCCAATGCATATATCCATATTGGGAAGCATGATTTAGTAGCAGCAATTGTAGAAGACATCTGGTTTAATGTCAATGGTAAACTCGGTATGAGTCACAGTGTAATTTGTTTCATTTTCCCAAGGAACAAATGCTATCTTTGGCTACCCACATAAGTGTACAGTGTCTAAAATGAGAGTGACAGTAACTCAACTTCGCTTGAACACTAATTAACAATCTACTAATTATTAGGGGGTGGTTAAAATGATTAAGAGGAATAATGAAAAACAAAGTCTATTTAGAGTAGAATGATTTTCCAAAATGATGAAAAGAACTAAGGCTTTCTAACCTGGAGAGGAAAGACCAAAAGAGGACAAAACACCTGTCGTCTTAAGCTCAGTAATGCTCAGGATTGTTAGATGTTTAAAATTAAACAGTAACATTCTGCCTTTCTCTTATGTCTACTGCTTAGGAACATTTAACAGATTTGACTTTCATTTTGTGACAACTTACCAGATATAAGGACTTAACTATTAAGTATTTACTACCAGACATTTTACTCTATTCCTTTCCCTTTCTGGAGTTCTTAATATTGCTCAATGTGTCAGTTACTTTGAATATATTTCAAGTAATTTTTAGAGCATTTTATAGGGTGGTATATCTTCAGTTGTTTTACATTTTAACTGTATATGAAGCTCTTGGTTGCAGTATTTCACCATATCTCTGAAAATATCACCCTGTCATTTTTCTCCATTTTGTGTTTGAGATAAGACATTTGAGAAAAGCTTGATTTACTTTCTTTTGAAGATAACTTGTATTCCTACTTAGATGATTGTAGGTATTTTTATGCTTGTACTTCAAAAAAAAAAAACCTTAGCCCGACAGTATATGTCTAGATTTGGTTGTCTTTGCTTGATTTTTGCCACATGTTGAGATCTTTCAAAGTATTTATTCAGTGGTTATAGAAAAGTTGCCCTTGATTAGATTGCCTCACTTCCATTACTTTTTTGCTGTTTCTTCTAGAATACCATTCACCTGCATCTCTCCGTATCTCCGGTCCTCTCTCTTCATTTTCATTTCTTCAGAATGTCTTTCCACAAGGGATAAAGTTTCTGAAACCTGTTATTCACATTATTGCTTCAAGTAAAGCTTTTTATTGCGGTATTAAAATATTGTCTATTTCACTCACCTCCTTTTACTTTCCCTTTAACTACCCAGAGGCTTCCTTTGCTTCACACAGGATTTTGAATTACCTTTTATCTTTTGTTTCGGAATCTTTAAAAAATTTATTAAGAAAACAAAACTTCTCCCTCCCTCTTATTTTTGTAAATACATAATATAAATAAAGTATATTAATTCCTATCTAGTCTGCTTCCTGTTTTTGCATTAGAATTGCTGTTTATCCAAATCTCCAGAAATGGAAACAGACTAGTATCAGCATCAAGCTAAACTACTAACCAAAGACTGTATCTAGCTAAAATGCTTTCCATTTAATTTATATTTCTTTAATCAGTCAGTCAACATACTTTTTGTATAGTATGAATAGAATTTGAATGTATTATTTATTTTTTGTACTAATCCTAAAGAAATGGTCATGGTACTTTACAGGGTGGAATAAAATGGAATCAATGAAGGAATATACCATTTGATATAATTTCTAGGATCTCTATTACTGCTAATTAGGTAGAAGGAATGTGAAACTTACTATATCCTGGCTCAGGTAATTAAAATAAACTATGGTGACTGGGCCTCATTGCTTTTCTGGAATAGCTAGACCTTTGTGAAGTGGATAAGATTTCCTTATAGGGAAAACATAGTAACAACAAGACTGTTCATCTGCAAAATAAGAATGAGACACTTGCCTGAGAGTAGATCCTAGAAGATCCACAGTACCTTTATTCAAAGACTTGCTCTACTTACAACTGATAAAATAGCCGAGAAAGTCTCTGTCTACTGAACTTGCAAAACATGGAGCATGACACCGTCATATGCACATATTAAATCATTTTATGACAATGGTGATGGTGATAAAGATGATGTAGACAAAATGAAATATCACTGAGTGAATAATTACAGATTGAAATAGTCAATTAAATTCCACTACAAAGTTTGACAGGAAACTGCCAGAAAGTCAAACCATATTCAAAACAGGGTGTAGAATTAAGGATATCATTCCTGACGTCAGATGGATATCAACCAAAAGTAGAGAATACCAGAAAGACATCTATGTTTTATTGACTATGAAAAGACATTTGACTGTAGATCACAACAAATTATGGGTAACATTGGCAAGAATGGGAATACCAGAACACTTAACTATACTCATACAGAATCTGTACATGGACCAGGAGGCAGTCACTGGAACAGAACGAAGAAACACTGCTTGATTTAAAGTCAGGAAAGGTGTGTGTCAGGGCTGTATTCTTTCACCGTACCTCCTCAATCTCTATAATGAGCAAATAATCCAAAAAGTTGAAATTTATGAAGAAAAATGTGGAATCAGGATTGGAGGAAGACTCATTAACAATCTACATCATGAGGATGACACAACTTTGCTTGTTGAAAGCGAAGAGGATTTGAAGCATTCACTGATGAAGATCAAAGAACAGAGACTTCAGTATCAGTTGTGCCTCAAGATCAACAAAACAAAAATCTTTACAACTGGGTCAGTAAACAACTTCATGATAAATGGAGGAAAGATTGAGGTTGTCCAAGATTTTGCTTTACTTGGCTCTACAATTAACACCCATGGAAGCAGCAGTCAAGAAATCAAGAGATGCATTACATTAGGCAAAGCTGTTGCAAAAGTCCTCTTAAAAGTGTTAAAAGAAAAGAAGTTACATTGAAGACAAAGGTACACCTGATTCATGTCATGGTATTTTCAGTCGCATCATATGCTTGTGAAAGCTGGGAAGTGAATAAATGAGACAAGAGAAGAATTAATGCTTTTGGATTGTGGTGATGAAGATAAATATAGAATATACTGTAGATTGCCAAAAGAACCAACAGATCATGTTAGAAGAAGTGCAACTGGAGTGTTCCTTAGAAGCAAGGATGGCTAGACTGTGTCTTATATATTTTAAGCATATACTCAGGAGGGACCAATCTTTGGAGAAGGACATCATGTTTGGGAGAGTGGCAGGTCAATAAAAAAAGGAAGACCCTCAACTAGGTGGATTGACACAGTGTCTGCAACAATGGCCTTAAACATAAAAAATATTGTGTGCAGCTGAATGTGGTGGCACACGCCTGTAATCCCAGCAGCTCGGGAGGTGGAGCCAGGAGGATCACAAGTTCAAGACCAGAGGAAGTCTGCATAACTTCGCGAGATCCTGTCTCAAAAAGTAAAGAAAAAAAAAGGGGGACTGGGGGTGCACCTCAGTGGTCTAGCACTTGCATAGCATGCAAGTGTGAGGCCCTGGGTTCGACCCCTAGTACCGCAAAAAAAAGTATATATATATATATATATATATATATATATGTATGTATGTGTGTATATATATGTATGTATGTGTGTATATATATGTATATGTATATATGTATATATATACATATAGTGTGCCTGACACAATGTTGGGGAGTGTTTCGTTCTGCTGTTCATAGGGCTGCTATGAGTCAGACCTGATTTCATGGTACCTAATAAGAACAAGAACACCAAGTTATATTATTATGTATGCACCTTTGCTGCTGTTGTTAGGTGCCTTCAATTTGGGTCTGATTCATAGTGACCCTTTGCACAACAGAATGAAAAACTCCACAACACTGTGCCAAGCACACAGTCATTTTTATGTTTAAGCACATTGTTACAGCCACTGTGTCAATGCATCCACTTGAGGGTATTCAAAATATACTTTATTTTTTACCAGAATATATCATTACCAAGTGAAGCATGTTTGCTCAATATTGCTATGTACATCGTGACTCTGTACATTGTGAATAGCAAGTGCTTATTCCCTCCACCCTCTCTCTCTGTTCCTAAAGCACTCCTTATCCATTGTGCTTTAGCTGTGTTGGCCTTCTTGCTCTTCTTTGAACTAGCCAAATATTTGAGGTCTGTACACTTTCTGTTCTCTATTTATGGGATGTTTTGAATTCGCTTGTTTATTTCTTTCCTATGTTCAAGTATCACACATAGACTACTTGACCACCTAATCTGTAGTAGCATCTTCCTTTCTTAGAACTCTATTGCTTTAATGTGGTCCATTTTTCTTGATGATCCCTATCATTTGCCATTCTTATATGAGGTACTTATTTATTGTGTGTCCTCTACCAGAGTGTTGGTGTCATGAGAATACTTATTGTATTTGAGTTGATTTTATATTCCCACCACCCATAGCAGTATCAGGAATGTGGTATGTCATCAACTAATATTTACTGAGTGAATGAATAATCGACCTAAGAAATACATTGGAGAAAGGCTAGCATATAGTTCAGTGGTAGAGTACTTGCCTAGCATGTACAAGGTGCTGGGTTTGATCCCTACCACCACAAAAAATACATTGCAGAATCAATATATTTAAGTGGCTAACTAAATACAGCAGGCATAAATGTAACTTCTTCCAAGTGAACTTGAACAGGTTACTTCCTTTCTGAACTTGTTTCCTCATTTATAAAATGGGATAATAATTGTAATTATTCTCCTAGAGTTTCTTCCACTCATTAAAGAATGTTTATAAAATTTCAAATGTATTTTATAGCATAATAGGTGCATATACAAGGAACTTGTTATTATTATGGATATTGAACAAAGTACTAAGAATCACCTGGAAAAACAAAACACAGAAAACTTGCTTTTAGCTATAAGAAAATACATTTTTATTACAAATCAAAAGATGTGGATTAACCAATGGAGTGATCTTGAAAATCAGTGTCATTAAAAATGGAATCCTTTGAAGTTGTTGTTGTGAGGTGCCATTGGAATATTAAATTATTCCAGTCCACAGTTGTTTATTGAGGGCTTATTCTGTGTCAAGCATCCTTGAGCAAGTTTGTGACAGTGGCATTGTGAAGTTTTCTTATTATGTCTTCTGATATGTTTGCTAAAGAAAGTGATATCTAAACCAGGATCTTGGCAGGAACTAGACTGGACCATATTCATACTGTAACTCTCAAATGACAGACACATAAGCAGAGAATTAAGATTAATACATGTTCAGTCTTGTGAGTTTTTGTTTTGCTTACACTTAAAAAGCATACTAAACTTTTAACTTGCATTGTGATTTCCATAACAGGTGTATTACATGAATAGAGTAACCAACTATTCCACTTTTCTCAGGACTAAAGGAATTAGTGGGACATGAAAAATCTTAGTTTTATAATCAGAAAACTGGGACAAATTGGTTATGCTGTCCATGAGGGTATGAATATGTACATGTTTATGTATGTATGTACATATCTCATAATTTAGGTGCGATATTTAGTCTAGGAGTCATGTGTGGTAAATCCAGTGATACATATTTACATTTGTATCCCCAAACTTCTGTATGTACCATCAATTCCCCAAACAATATAAAGACAGAGTAATTATGAAGTGCTGGTTTAATTTCCTTTGGACTGTGTATCATCATATTATATCATCTGTCAAGGCCAACTACTTGAAATTCTTTAGGAGCCACAAGTTTAATCTATTTTAAGGGACTCATTGTAGCAAGTGCTTATTCCCTCCACCCTCTCTCTCTGTTCCTAAATAACTGAGCCGGAATTTTCTGCTAAACTAAAACAAATTCTTTTTGCCCTTGTAAAGAGAATGGGAAACCTTTCACAGATGGCCTCTTTGGAAGTTGAGCATTTTTCTCATTGTCATCATTTGTGTGTCTTTAACAAGCTGGTACAAAAACATAAGACTACTGTATCATCTTCATTAATCAATGCTGTTACCTTTACATAAAATTTGGTCTGTTAAATCAAGGTCCTTACATTGAATCTTGAGTCCCCCCAAGAGAATGAAACTGTACTTTCCTTGAAGTTCTACCAAAACACATTTAAATGTGCTTCTCTATTATATACAGATGCCTGGGTGGAGAAAGTACATTTGAAATTTTTCAAGACAGCTTTTGTATTTGGTACTTGGAAATCAACTATTACAGTGCTTAGAAGTAAACAGCAATGTAATTATTCTAGTATGACATACTGCCGTCCATTGTTTCCTACTTTTCACATTTTGATTCTACTCTCTTGTCATCCTGTCCATAATGTCAACAATGCCATTTAAGAAATGCAAACTTCTTGATGATAATTAATCTGTTTGTCTTTATGTCCCCTGTAGTTAGTATGGTGTTTGGTAAAGATGCTGCTTAAGAAATTCTAGTTGAATAAATGAAAAAGAAAATGTGGTATAGAGTAGAAATATAGCTTAGTGGTAGAGCACTTGCCTAGCATTGCCTGAGTTTCATCCATAGCAACATAGACACACACACACACACACACACACACACACATGCAAATGTGGATTAGAATGGTTTTCCAAGAATGTCTGAGTTTTGTGAAGAAAAATACAAATACAATAATAGCTATATGCATGTGCATGCACAAAACATTGAACACCCCCTACAATCTCATTATATCTTAGGATCTTACAGAGTCCAATTATAATGACATTGTTTCGAGGTGACCATCTCTGCTCACTATAGAGAAATAATAATGACAGTAATAATAATAAGGATAATGAGAGTACTTTTGCATCAATTCATCCCACAAATTTGATCAAGTACCTACTATATGCCAAGCTTTTTGGTGCTGGGGATACAATAGTGAATATGATGAAATTCCTATCCTCAAGGATATTAACGTCTTTATCTTTCTTTTGGTCTCCACTTCAATCATTTTAAATGCAAAAAGGGTTGTTATTTTTGTTGTTAGGTCTATGTCTAAATATTCTATACTAAGTGTGAATTCAAAATGTTTAAAACTGAATTGACCTCTCCCCATCAAACCAAACATTCTCATATTCTTTGTTGTTGTTATTAAGGGCCATCAAGTTCAGCCCTACTAAGAGCAAATCTATGTACAACAGGGGGCTGGGATTTAGCTCAGCTGGCAGAGCACTGCTCTGCAGTCTCTGAGGCCTCAGTTTGATTCCCAACACCACAAAAATGGGAGAAGGACATGGCAATCCTCTCCCAAAGCAATCTGGAAACAATCAGCCATTAAAAACCTTATAAGGGTCACTATGAGTTAACAAGGCTCAACGGCACCTAACACCAACAAACAACATGTACAACAGAATGAAACACTGCTAGACACTGTGCCATGCATGTGGTCTTTTTTATGTTTAAGCCTATTGTTGTAGACACTGTGCCAGTCAACCTAGTTGAGGGTCTTCCTGTTTTTCATTGACCCACTGCTCTCCCAAACATGATGTCCTTCTCAAGGGATTGGCCCCTCCTGACAACGTGTCCAATATACATAAGAAGCAGTTTAGCCATCCTTGCTTCCAAGGAGCATTCTGATTGCACTTATTCTAGGACGGATCTATTGGTTCTTTTGGTAGCCCGTGGTATACTCAATGTTCATCTCCAGCACCATAAATCAAAAGTATCAATTCTTTAGTTTAACATAAATCCCATGAGGGCCTGGCTTATGTCGGTCTTGCTCTTTGTTTTGTATAATCAGTGCCGACTACAGAGTCTAGCCCATAAATGTCTGTTTCAGAGGCACACTTTACTTCTCATCAGAGACAAGCTCTGTGACATTTACATTCCCATAATCTCCTCTCCATATCCAGTATATAGCAGTCTTTACAGACAATGTATCAAATTTTCCATGTGCATGTTTTTACTTATCTTTAAAGTATAATAAGTTCTGTGGAAAGAGAGATTTTCTGAATCATCTGTTTTTACCACAGATTCCCACATATTGAAACCTACAGTGAACACCTAATTGTATTGAATACTGTTCAAAATATCTTGAATTATCGTGGCTCAATATTTTTTGGGGAATTCAGTCATGTTTCTAGTGACTCTGTAAGTTCAGTCAAGAGAAAAAGAATAAAAATAGCTGTCATGACCCAGGCAAAGTGTCAGGTATAGTGTTTAATACTTTCCTCGATTACTTTATAAAATCATGCCTGTATCTATTACTGAATCCATTTTACATATAAAGAAACTCAAAAACAGGTTAAATGACTTACTTAAATTCACAGTGGTAGTAATTAAATCACTGTAAGCTATCTGGTGACATAGCTGTGTGATATTTCTTGATATGCCCTTCTTCATTGAAGATATGCATGCATTCTGACAAAGACTAGCTAAGGGTAAGAAGAGTCCATTTGGAGTCCAACACACACTTACTGGCCATTCACAGCTCAGAAGTTAGCAGATGCCACACAGGTCATTATTAAAAAGCAATTTCTGTAGTCAGTAGGTGAACCAGAAATTCTCCTGGTATTCATGAGCATTTCACTTCAAATGTAAGCCATTCTCTTGTCTGTGTAGTCAGAGTACAGGCAACTGAGAACCAAAGACTGAGGAGCAGGGAAGAAAATCTGCCTTAACACTGTAAGACTTTTGCAGGAAGAGTTGGGGCTAGTGGAATATTAACAAATAGAGAAAAAGAAGAATATACCATGCTTCTGTAATTGACCTTGACATGGACATTTAAGAGATCATATTGTAATTTTGATTTGAAATAAAATATGTGTTTGTGCAACTGAGCAACCTTTTTCACTATATGTTCTTTAGTAGACTTTTACCTAGTTCTGCATGGTGAGACCTCCATGTGTCTGTCAGTTGTGCTACTATGGAGGCTTGCATGCTGCTATGATGCTGAAAGCTATGCTACAGGTATCTCAGATACCGTAGGGCCAATGGTGGACAGCTTTCAGCTGAGCTTCAAGACTAAGCAGACTAGAGAAGACAGGGCTAACCTACTATTGAAACAAATAGCTATTGAAAACCCTATGAGTAGCAGAGAAACACTGTCAGATATATTACTGGAATATGGGTCCTCCAGGTTGGAAGGCACTAAAACAATGACTGGGGAAGAGTTGCTTCCTCAGAGTAGAGTCTACCTTGATAAGAAAAATGGAGTAAAGCCCCAGGGACCTCACATTTGCTGATGTGGCACAACACAAAATGAGGAGAAACAACTGTAAATGTCCATTAATGATTGGAACATGGATGTACAAAGTATGAATCTAAGGAAATTAGAAATGATCAAGAGGAAAATGGAACACATAAACATTGACATTGTAGGCATCGGTGAGCTAAAATGGACTGGCATGGGCTGTTTTGAATCAGAAAATCACATGGCCTACTATGCCAGGAATGACAGATTAAAGAGAAATGGGGTTGCATTCATCATCAAAAAAGACATCTCAAGATCTCTCCTGAAATATAATACTGTCAGTGATAGAATAATATCCATATATCTACAAGGAAGGCCAGTTAATATGACTATTATTTAGATTAGACTCCCAAAACTGAGGCTATAAATGAAGGTATGGAAGATTTTTACCAACATCTGCAACCTAAAATAGATTGAACATGCATTCAAGATGTACGAATAATTACTAGTGACTGAACCATAAAATTGCAAAGAGGAAGGCTAAATAGTTGGTAATATGGCCTTAGTGACAGAAATGATGCTGGAGATCACATGATAAAATTTTGTCAGACCAATGACCTTTTCATTGCAAATACATTTTTTTTTACCAATGTAAATGGTGACTATACACATGGACTTCACAAGATAGGACACACAGGGTCCAAAATGACTACATTTTTGGAAAGAGATGATGGAAAAACTCAATATCAAATAACAAAATGAGAACAGGTGCTTATTGTGGATCAGTCCATCAAATACTCATGAGCAGGTTCAAACTGAAACTGAAGAAAATTAGAACAAGGATGTGAGAGCCAAGGTATGACCTTGAGTATGTCTTACCTACATTCAGAGACCATCTGAAGAGTAGGATTAATGCATTAGACTGTAATGACTGATGAACAGACAAGGTGTGGCATGACACCAAAGACATCATTCATGAGGAAGGCAAAGGGTTATTAAAAAGACAGGAAAAAATACACCACCATGTTACATGTCAAAAGAGACTGAAACTTACCCATGAATTTTAAGCAGGTAAAGCAAAAGGAAGATGTGATGAAATTAAGAAACTAAATGGAACATTTCAAAGGGCAACTCAAGAAGACAAAATCAAATATTATAACGACATGTACAAAGTCCTGTAGATAGAATAGTAAAAGGGAATAACACGCTCTGTTTTCCTCAAGCTTAAGGAATAGAAGAAAAGATTCAAGCCTCGGGTGACAATAGTGAAGGATTTTACAAGGAAAATATTGAATGACACAGGAAACATAAAAAGAAGATGGAAGTAATATAGAGACTCATACCAAAAAGAATTGGTGGATGACCAACCACTTCAAGAGGTTGCATATGTTAGGGATCAGTGGTACTGAAGGGAGAAGTGGAAGGTGGCCTTGAAGGAACTGATGAAACAGAAGACTCCAGGAACTGATGGAATGTCAATAGAGTTGGTTCAACAAACAGATGCAGCACAGGAGGTGCTCACTTGTTTATGCTAAGAGATTTGGAAAACAGTTATATGGCTCACTGAGTGGAAGAGATTCACATTTGTGCCTATTCCCAAGAAAGGGGATCCAACCTAATATGGAAACTATTGAACAAGTTCGTTAATATCACATGCAAGCAAAATTTTACTAAAGATCATTCAAAAGCAATTGCAGTAGTATATAGACAGGGAACTGTCAGAAAATTAAGCCTGATTCAGAACAGGTAATGGAACCAGAAACATCATTGTTGATATCAGATGGATATTGGCCAAAAGGAGAGAATACCAGAAAGATGTCTGTCTGTGTTTTATCAACTATGGAAAGGTATTTGATTGTGTGGATCACAGCAAATTATGGATAACACTGCGAAGATGTGAACACTAGAGCACTTAATTGTCCTCATGAAGAATCTCTACATGGAACAGGAGGGAGATGTTTGAACAGAACAAGAAAACATTGCCTGGTTTAAAGTCAAGAAAGGTGTGTGTCATGGCTGTACACTTTCCCTGTACCTCCTCAGTCTCTATTGCTGAACAAATAATCCAAGAAGGTGGGCATTATGAAGAAGAATTCAGCATTAGAACTGGCAGAAGACACATTAACAATCTGCATTATGGAGATAACTCTGTTGGCTGAAAGTGAAGAGGACTTGAAACATTTACTAATGAAGATCAAAGAATACAGACTTTAGTATTTAGATTGTGACTCAACATCAACAAAACAAAATTCCTTACAACTGGGCCAGTGAACAAGTTCATGATAGGTGGAGAAAAGGTTGAGATTGCCCAAGATTTTGCTACAATCAACACCAGTGGAACCAGCAGTCAAGAAATCAAAAGATGCATTTCATTAGGAAAAGTTGTTGCAAAAGACCTCTTTAAAATGTGGAAGGGTAAAGATGTTACGTTGAAGACAAAGGTGTCCATGGCTCATTTCATAGTATTTTTAGTCACATCACAGGGTAATGGAAACTGGACAGTAAACAAAAGAGACAGGAGAAGAATTGATGCTTTTGAATTATGGTGGTGGAGATGGATATTGAATATACTGTGGATTGCCGAAAGAACCAACAGATCTGTCCTAGAAGTGCTACCAGAATGCTCCTTGGAAGCAAGGATGGCTAGACTACTACTTACATATTTTGGACATGTACTCAAAAGGGACCTATCTTTGAAGTAGGACATTATGTTTGGGAGAGTGGCAGGTCAATGAGAAAAAGGGAAACCCAAAACTGTAAGAATTGACACAGTGTCTGCAACAATGGACTTAAATATAAATAAGATCATGTGCCTGGCACAGAATCCAAGAGTGTTTCATTCTGTTGTACAGAGTCTGTATAAGTTGGATCTGACTTGACGGCATCTAACAATGACAAGATTCATGAGGGTCCTCATGAAAAGAAAATCTATTCACAGATTAATCGATGAATGGGTAATGGATTATCTGCGTTAAATGCCAGTTTGGTTTTGTCCCTCATATATGCTTCTTTCACCATGTGATGCCCTTTACAGTATGACATTCTGCACAATACACACCAGCAAGACCCTCAGAAATGTGGCTCCTTGTCCTCCCAGGGAAGGGGTTTAGCTAGGTTGGTAGATTGCCAGTCTGCACTCTCTGAGGCCCTGGTTTCAATCCCCAGCACACAAAAATGGGAGAAAAATGAAGTGGCAGCCCTCTCCTGAAACAATCCCTAAAACAATCAGACATTGAAAACCCTATCAGGGTCATTATGAGTTGGACCCAACTCAACAGGCAGCAGGGAACAACAACAAAAACTTGACCTCCCAGCCTCCAGGATTGCTCTACAATAAATATATTTTCCTTATAGATTACCTAGCTCTCCTGAGGGCCTGGTCTCATGATTCTACCCTTACCTTCCATGAGGGAAAGACAGCAGACACCATCACTTGAATGTCTACTGGCCTTCCATCTCTCTCTTCACTGGAACACCAAAAAGCTTCATCTCTTGAGGGAATCATCCTGGTCTGCCCTCTGAGTGCAAACAGGCATGATCTCAAGAGGGACTGGTCTTGTGGCTTTTACCATCCCATCATGAGGGAACACCAACAGGACTGATCTAAAAATGTCATCTCCAGATACTCCACTACCCAGCATGAGAGAACACAAACAGGCACACACTACTAAGGGCCATGTCTGGTGAGGGCCTGGTCTCTTGAAACTACCCTTAATTCCATGATGGAAAGCCATAGGACTCATCAGTTGAATGACTGGTGTCCCTCCTGTTCCCTCATATGGGTAACACCAATAGACAAAACCTCCTGAGGCCCGTCTAATGCCCCTCCTCCTTCCTGCACAGGGAATACTGACAGACACATCCTGTGAAGGTCTTGTATCCTAGCCCTCCCCTCTCCAAGAAGAAAAACTGACAGGATCTCATTAGGGCCTCATCTCCTGGCCCTCACCCTTCTTTCATAAGGGAGGAAACACCAAGAACAAGCACCAATCAAGGAAGTTCAATCATCAACAGGAGGAAGAGGTGGAAGATGCCTGATCAAGACAGGAACAAGGAAAAAGAGAAGGTCAGGCAATCCCACTTAAATGTCTCCTCTTGTCCATCATCAAAACCCATCCAAGACTCCTTGGTAGAAAATCCTTCAACCCCTCCCCATTACCAAAAAGTCCCCCTTGCCATTTCTTCCCCACATTTTCCCCACACAAATGTCTTACTGTCTTCAACTTTTTTCCTTACTTTATACAAAAAATGGTCAGGCAAGTAAAACAAACCTTTTGGAGCAGTTCAGAAACACGTGAGAATAGGAAAAAACCTGATGACTTTAGTCCTGTACTATTGTTGTTATTGTTGTTCAGTGCTGTGGAGTCAGTGTCTGACTCATAGCAACCATATTTACAATGGATGGAACACCATTGTCATGCTTTCCTGATATTCATAGGGTTTTCATTGACTGATTGTTTTCTTGCAGGGGAGTGGGTTGCCACATCCTTCCTCCAAGCCTACAGCACCTGGTGATCCCAGCCGGTCTCTCAGCCAAGTACTAACCAGTTATAATCCTGGTTAGCTTCTAAGATCTGATGGCATAAGATGCTAGAGTGGTGTGGCTACAGTCTAGACTTCTACTATAGACAGAAGAAACAGGATAATTAAAATAAAGCTAAGAAGAAATAAGACAACATGGAGGTGTATCCTACTCCAAGTAACCCTCTATGCCTACCAGAGTCCCAAAACCTACAAATATCTGAAATATGACCACAGAGCACTAGCCATGGTGTTTTGTGTAAAGAAACCAAATATTACACCAAGGATCTTGGATATTGAGGAATAACATGTAATCACACAATGTGTGAAAAGGCATTGTGTTTACTTCTGGTAGTGTTCTCTGGTGGTGGGGAAGTAGGGAAGGATGGGAATAGGTACATACTAGAGGAGGGAGAGATATAGGGAGGCTCTGGTTGGGAAGTGGACCCACAGAGTGACAGAACATAAGGACAGGACAGGGGCTAGACACTGAAGACAAATTTCCTCAACACTATATTCCACTGGTGAGGAGAAAAGAACTTGGTGTTTCTTTCAGGCGGAAGTCATAAGGGTGGAATTACTGATGGGCTTGTTGGTGTTCCCATGGAGAGGGAGAGGGAGAGTAAGGAGGGGAAGTCCTCAGGAGAGAGGGCCTGTAGCTGTTTCCTATGGAAGTGAAGGGGAGGGCCAGGAGTGGAGGACTGCATAAGATTGGGCCTTTTGGTGTCCCTTCCTGAAGAGAATGCCTGAGGAGAGGCCCTTAGGAGATCTGGATGGTTCCTTCCTAGAGGAGAGAGAGAGAGGAAGACAGGGCCTAAGAAGATGGGGCCTGGTACTGTTCCCTAATGGAGGAAGGAAGAGAGTCTTGAGCCAGCCCCACATGAGATAAGGCATGTTGGATTTCCCTGGGGGCAGGGCAGGGCCATCACATGACATGCGGTCCTCCAGAATTTGGGCTTTCTATTGCATGGAGGAGAGAGGCAGGAGTCCAGAGGACCCTCAAGAGACCAGGTCTGTTTGCTTTTCCTCATGGACGGAAGGGCAGGGTAATGTGACCAGGCCCTCATGGGATTAGGCCCTAAGGAGAACTGACCTAGAGGCT
>VMDO01022775.1:0-32873 GCA_007922755.1 Pedetes capensis | reverse complement strand
TATATATATATATATATATATATATATATATATATATATATATATATATATATATCACAGTTTCCTTATTCACTCATCTATTGATGGACACTTACCCGGATTCCATATCTTGGCTACTGTGGTAGCACCTCTGTAAACATGGATGAACTGGTATATCTATGATATGTTTACTTGTATTCCTTTGGATGTATATCTAGGAGAGGTATTGCTGAGTCACATGGCAATTCTAGTTTTAGTTTTTTTAGGAACCTCCATTCCAATTTCCATAGTGGCTGCACCAACCTTCATTCCGACTACCAGTGTACTAGGGTCCCTTTCTCCCAGAATCCCTGCCAGCATTTGTTGTTTGTTTCACTGATGCTAGCCATTCTGATTGGGGTGAAAAAGTATCTCAGTGTAGTTTTTGTTCACATTTCCCTGATGCCTAAGTGTGTTGAACACTTTTTCATATGATTGTTGGCCATTTGTATTATTTTGGGAACTCTCTGTTCAGTTCATTTGCTTATTTTTTGATTGGATAATTTGCTTTATTGGTGGTGAATTTTCTGAGGTTTACGTTTTTTGTGGGGTTTTTTTTTTGTTTTGTTTTGTTTTTTGTTTTTTTAATAATTGGAGGTTGAACCCAGGGCCTTCCACATATACTTCAGGTGCACTGGCACTAGGCTACACTCCAAGTCAATTTTTGTTTTTCATTTTGAGACAAGGTCTCACTAAGATACATAGGCTTCCTCTGACCTCGAAACTGTGGTCCTTCTGCCTCTGCCTCTGAAGTCACTGGGATTACAGGCGTGAGCCACTGCATCTGGCTTTTTTTTTATTATTGGAAATTTTTAATGTACACCTTAATGTGATTCATTCTGACATGCTTTTCATTGTGGCATTTCCATATATGCATTTTGATGTGCATTATTCATATAGGTGCCCCCTTACCCTCTTGTATGCTTCACCCCCACCCTCCCCATCTAAGTTTTCTCTATCATTTACTTGGTAATATTTTTCTATATGTCCTTGGGTTCCAGTTCTGTTTAAGATAGAAACTTTTCCTGTAGTGAACTTTGTTTTTATCTAGTCAGAACAATTGCATGCATTTTCTAGACCATTTATATTGACACCATTCTTAGCTTTTATTTTTCATTTTATTTTGATCCAACCTTTGGATAAGATTTTTCCTTCTTATAATTTTGATTCAGCTCCCACATATGAGTGAGAACATGTGGTGTTTCTCTTTCTGAGCTTGGGTTCGTTCACTTAAAATAATTTTCTCTAATTCCATCCATTTTGCTGCGAATAACCTTATTTCATTTTTCTTGATTGCTGAGTAGTATTCCATTGTGTATATGTACCAATTTTTTTTTTATCCATTCTTCTGTTGAAGCGCACGTTGGTTGATTCCATATCCTTGCTATTGTGAAAAATGTTGCATTGAACATGGAGATGCAGGTGTCTCGGTGGTATGATGACCCATCTTCCTTTGGGTAACTTCCCAGTAGTGTTATAGCTGGGTCATACGGTAGATCTATTTTCAGTTTTTTAAGATATCTCCATATGGATTTCCCCAGTGGCTGGACCAATTTACAGCCCCACCAACAATGTAAGAGTGTTTCTTTTTCGCCGCAACCTCGCCAGCATTTGTTGTTATTTGTTTTATTGATCTTGGCCATTCTTACTGGTGTAAGGTGAAATCTCAGAGTTGTTTGGATTTGCATTTCCCTAATGGCTAGGGATACTGAGCATTTTTTCATGTGTTTCATGGCTTTATGGACCTCTTCATTTGAGAACTGTCTACTCAGTTCCTTTGCCCATTTGTGTATTGGGTTATTTGGTTTTTTCGGAGTTTTTTTCTTGAATTCTTTATAAATTCTAGTAATTCGACCTTTATCTGATGTATAAAATGCAAAGATTTTTTCCCATTCTGTGGGGGTTTCCTTGACTCTGTTAATTGTTTCTTTTGCTGTACAGAAGCTTTTTAATTTCATGTAATCCCATTTATCTATTCTTGTTGCAATTTCTTGAGCAATTGGAGTCCTATTAAGGAAATACTTTCCAATGCCAATATGATGGAGTGTATTGCCTATCTTGCCTTCTATAAGTTTTAAAGTTTCTGGTGTTATGTTGATATCTTTTATCCATTTTGAGTTAACTCTCATGTATATTGAGAGATGTGGGTCCGTTTGCATTTTTCTGCATGTGGATGACCATGTTTCCCAGCACCATTTGTTGAAAAGGCTGTCCTTTTTCCAGTTTACTTGCTTTGCTCCTTTGTAGAAAATAAGGTGGCTATAGGCGTGTTGAGGTATATCTGGGTGTTCTATTCTGTTCCAGATGTCTTCAGGCCTATTTTTGTGCCAGTATCAAGCTGCTTTTGCAACCACTGCCCTGTAGTATAGCTTGAAGTCAGGGATTGTGATTCCACCTGCGTTTGTTTTGCAGCTTAAGAGTGTTTTGACTATACGTGGTCTTTTGTGGTTCCATATGAATTTTTGGATCATTTTTTCTATTTCTGTAAAGTCAGTCAGTGGAATTTTAATCGGTATTGCATTAAATCTATAGATTGCTTTTGGTAGGATAGCCATTTTTACTATATTAATTCTCCCTATCCAGGAGCAGGGAAGCTCTTTCCATTTTTCAGTGTCCTCTGCTATTTCTTTCTTTAATGTTTTGAAATTTTCCTTGTAGAGGTCTGAAGGGTCTTTAGTTAGGTTGATTCCAAGGTATTTAATTTTCTGGTGGGCTATCATGAATGGTATTTTTCCTGAAATTTCCTTCTCTTCCTGTTTGGAATTGGTGTAAAGAAAAGCTATTGATTTTTGTGTGCTAATTTTGTAGCCTGCCACTTTGCTGAAGGAGTTAATTAGCTCCAGAAGTTTTCTGGTTGAGGTTTTGGGGTCTTTCAGGTATAAGATCATATCATCTGGAAATAAGGATAATTTGACCTCTTCCTTGCCAATCTGTATCCCTTTGATTTCTTTCTCTTGTCTGATTGCCCTGGCTAGGACTTCAATTACTATGTTAAATAGAATAGGAGAGAGAGGACATCCTTGTCTTGTTCCAGATCTAAGAGGAAATGATTTCAATTTTTCTCCATTTAATGTAATGTCGGCTCTAGGTTTGTCATAAATGGCTTTTATGAAACCTGGCTTTTTTGAGATCTTCACACATTCTGGATATTAATCTCCTGTCTGACGTATAGCTACCAAAGATTTTCCCCCATTGTGTATGATGTCTGTTCATTCTGATGGTTGTGTGCCTTACTGTGGAAAAGCTTTTTAATTTCTTGCAATCCTGTTTATGAATTCTTGATATTTTTACTTTGCCTATGTTGAAGGATCCTTGAATTCCTGAAATGAAACCAACTTGATCATAGTATATGATGGTTTTAATGTGTTGTTGAAGTGAATTTAGAAGTATTTTATTAAAGATTTTTGCATCTATGTTCATTAGAGAGTTTTGTCTGTATGCTTTTTCTTTTTAGATTTTTTGCGTGTGTTTTGGTATCAGGGTAATACTGGCTTCATAGAATAAGTTTTATAATCTTCCTTCCATTTCTATTTTAAGGAATATTTTGAGAAGCATTGGTCTTAATTCTTCTTTAAAGGTCCTGTAGAATTTGGCAGTGCATCTATCCAGTCCTAGACTTTTCTTTGTTTGAAGACTATTACTGCTTCAATCTTGCTGCTCATTATAGGTCTGTTTAAGTCACTTATATCCTCTTGAATTAATTACGGCAGTTTATGTGTGTCTAGGAATTTATCCATCTCATCCAAGTTTTCTAGTTCTCAGGGAATATAATTTTTCAATGTTTATTGATAGTGAAGAGAATTTGGAACACTTACTGATGAAGATGAGGGAACACAGCCTTCAGTATGGATTGTACCTCAACATCAAGAAAACAAAATCCTTGCAATTGGACTAGTAAGAAACTTAATGATAAATGGAGAAAATATTGAGATTTTCTAGCATTCTGTTTTACTTGGTTCTATGGTCAGCACCCTTGGAAGCAGCAGTCAAGAAATCAAACGGCACAGTGTATTGGAAAAACTGTTGCAAAAGGCCTCTTTAAAGTGTTGAAAAATAAGGTTGTCACATTGAAGGTGAAGGGACCTAACAACAACAACATAATTTTTCAAAGTGTTCCTTAATGGTTCTCTGTATTTTATTGGTATCTTTTGTAATGATTTTTAACTCTAATTTTATTAATTTGAGTCTTCTCTGTCTTTCCTATGGTTAGTTTGGCTCTTGTTTATCTTTTTGAAGAACCAGCTCTTTGTTTCATCAATTTTTATTGTTCTTTTAATCTCCATTTCATTAATTTCTGCTCTGATCTTTATTTCTGCCTACTGATTTTGTGTGTTACTGTTTTACCTTCAGGTTACCTTCATATTTCAGGTGCATCATTAAGTTATTTGTTTGATCCCTCCCTGTTTTTTTAATGTAGGCATTCATAGCTATAAACTTCTATTTTAGACTCACCTTTGATATATTCCAAAGATTCTGGTAGGTGTTTTTTTATTATTATTTATTCACTCATTGTCATATGCTTCTGCTTTTGTGGTGCTGGAGATCAAAATGAGGGCCATAAGAGAGCACAGAGCAGTACTCTACCAACTGAGCTGAACCCCAGCTCTTCTGACATAAGTAGTGTGGCAAAATGAATCTCTTCTCCAATGTTGATCACGCACCAAACCAAAAGTACCATTGCCTCACCAAATCCCTGAAAGAGTTCAAGGGCTTCAAGGACTGTAAGCCTCTTCTGGGGTACTTCCATCCTGCCTGCCAGAGTTGTCCATCTTACCTCTTTGGGTGAGGGTTCCAGTTTCCCTCCCTCAAGGAGAACCATGGCTGGAGGTATGTCCTGCTTACTCCATCTCTCTGCTTAGCTTTGTTCTACACTTTAAGACCGTCTCACACTCTCCTCTGTAGTTTCTGTGCTTTTCCTAGATCTTTTCTTCTTGGAATATAATCTACTCCCTCCTATTCTGACTCATTTGTTATACTGCATCACATGGAGGCTGCCTCTAATCCTCCATCTTACACCAAAAGTCCACAAACTAGTTTTAAAACAATATAATTGAGTAAAATAACTTTATTAACCATTTAGGTAATTGCCACTTAAAGATTATTCCAAATTTAGAAAAAATATTTAATTTTACTTACCATTAATATACATTAGAGATGTTTTTAGATGTTTTTATAATATAAAAATACCAAATTTATTACTATTACTATTATTTTGATTTTTTTGAAACACAGCCTCACTGTATAGCCCAAGTTGGTGTTGAACTCCTGTCCCCACCTCCCAAGTGCTCCAAACTGACTATTAAATTAGATTGTCAGATTAAAAATTCTTAGTATAGCTGTTTAAGAAAAACACAAGTAACTTATTTTGAATTGAAGTTTAGAGATGAGAATACTCATTTCTGAATTAAAGATTCACTGGCTCAATTTCTATACATCTTGGGAATTGAATCAGAGCAGAACACAAATAGTTATCACATAGAGTGAAATGTATTTGCTGCAAAGTGGATACCATGGGAAATAACTTCCAAAGCCATTACTTCCTGAGATTAGGGCTCACTGTAATTTATTTGGACAGGAATGTATATTCAGAAAGGAAAAAGTCATCATCACATGCATGGGTAGGGATGATTCTTCATAGGCATAGTCTGAAAACATGCTCCTTCATATTTCTCATGGAAATGAAGCTTCAGTTTTTTCCTGGGTGGAGATTTTGGTATAATAATGAAGTAAAGTTCACCCCTCCATTGTTGCTGTATACTCCTTAGGGTAGCTTGTGGAACATTATTTCTAAGAACAACTTAATGAGATTTATTAGAAATACTTTATTTTGGGGCCAGGGTGCTGAGTGGGAGACAGTCTGCATCCTGGCATGCCAGACTACTGAATGAAAGAGTCTGCATCTTGTTTTGTCAGACTGCAGGTGGGGAGAAGCTTGTGTCTTGCTTTCTCAGACTGTTCCTCTGCTAATAAAGACAGTTTTTAAGCTTTGTGGAAGAAGAATTAGGATTATGACTATAATGGAAAATTTAGATATGGCAGTGTTGCTACTTTGGGAGAACATTTAATTATGCTTCACCCTTGTTATTTCTGATCTTGGTATTCTTTTGAATAGTTCCTTCTATTAGTCAGCTGTCATTGCTGTATCATAAAAACCAACCCAAACAAACTTGTTGAGGAAGATGTTTATTGGGAGCTCATAGTTAGAGAATCAGTCTATAATGACAGTAGGGCAGGCATGGCGGCTGTGATAGCAAGGCCTGGGACCTTATAGCGTAGTGGACCAGGAATAGAGAGTGAGCAGCCTTAGCCTGGGTCCACTGTAAAATCTCCCAAAGTCTCATTCCTAGTGACAGAACTTCCATAAAGCTAAGTGTCACCTTCAAATGTTCCATGATTTCCACAAATCGTACCACCAGCTGGGGACCAAATGATAAAGCACATGACAGTTGGACGGCACTTTATTTTCAAACCAAGACACTTCCTTATTATAAAATTCTATTGTTGAGGTTGAGGATAATGGGAAATCAGTATTATAGAATTAAAAGCCCTTATTGTGTTTCATGCAAGTTAAACCACTCAGAAATGGAACTGCAGAAAAATGAATTTTACATCACATTAGGAAAATATCTTAAAGTGGATCAGGATGCCATTTATGAGGGTTATTTCCAAAACAGTAAATTGTTTGAGCTAGAATTATCTGCCATTTTAAAGGTAATATTCATTTTTAAATTTCAAAGAGGCTTCTAACATTTAAGTATTTTTGGGTTAATTTTTATGAAAGAACATGTAAAAATAATTTCAAGTACCTGAAACTTTAAAACAATATTAAATTAAGATTTATAGTTTCTATTTAATTAGTGCCTGTAGCCATACTACTGTGGCATTAGATCCCATCAGATCTCAGAAGCTAAGCAGGGTTGGGCCTGGTTAGTACTTGGATGGGAGACTGCCTAGGAAAGCCAGATGCTGTAGGCTTGGGAGGAGGACCTGGCAACCCACTCCCAAAAAACATTCAACCATTGAAAATCCTATGAATAGCAGAGAAGCACTAACAATAGTGTTTCACCTGTTGTACATAGGGTTGCTATGAGTCAGATACCAACTTGACAGCACCTAATAACAACAACAACTTGATTAGTATTTATTGGCCATAAGTACATAGCTCATAGAGAAGTTTTAAATACAGGTTACAATATACTTTAGATTATCCCCAGATTATTTTCTAGGGAAAATGCTAAATATTTTTACTTCAATAAAATGTACTGAAAAGGGATTAATAGGGATAATTTATTGCAAAGTGACATAGGCCTTTTGTAGGCCACAGGGCTGGAATAATTTTGAATGGACTTTTTTTCTTTTTAAACTTTTTTATTAGTAATTTTAATGTATAACTTAATGGTCTCATTATGACATTCCACATGTACATTTCATTGTACATTGCTCACATTAAGTTCCCCTTTACCATCTCAGGACCCTCCTCCGCCATCCCTGCCCTCCCCATCAATGGTCTCCTTTGTACTTGCATGTCTTTTTTGTGAGTATATCTATCTATATATGTACATCCTGATTTTGCCATAGGGGCAACATACATGATATTTTCCCCCCATTACCCTTTCTTCTTGCCCCTCCCCTTTTCTTTAGTCTGTTAATTTTTGCTACTTAAATCATGTCTGATTTCATGACTTTCATGTTTTAATAATTGTGTGTGTGTGTGTGTGTGTGTGTGTGTGTGTGTGTGTATCTCCACATATGAGAGAAAACTTGCAATGTGTATCTTTCTGGGTCTGTCTTAATTTGCTTAAAATTATGATCTCTAGTTCCATCCATTTTCCAGCAAAGGCCATAGTTTTGTCCTTCTTTATGGCTAAATAAAAGTCCATGGTGTATATATACCACAATTTTCTTATCCACTCGTCTATTGATGCACACCTAGGTTGATTCCATATCTTGGCTATTGTGAATAACACCACAATAAACATAGATGAGCAGGTATCTCTATGGCATATTGACTGATATTCCTTTGGACATATACCCAGGAGTGGGATAACTGGGTCATATGACAATTCTACTTTTAGTTTTTTGAGGTACCTCCATACTGATTTCTATAGTGGTTGCACCAATCTGCATTCCCATCATCAGTGTGTGAGGGTTCCTTTCTCCTTGCATCCTTGCCAGGATTTGTTGATGTTTAATTTGTTGATGGTGGCCATTCTGAATGGAATGAGATGTTATATCAGTGTAGTTTTGATTTGCATTTCTCTGATGGCTAAAGATGCTGAACATATTTTCACATGATTGTTGGCCATTTGTAATTCTTTTGAGATGTCTCTGTTCAGTTCTTTTGCTCATTGTTTGCTTGGATACTCTGCTTTTTTGGTGTTTAATTTTTTGAGCTATGCATATATTCCAGATATTAATCTCCTGTCTAATGTATAGCTGACAAAGATTTTCTCCCATTCTCTAGGTTGTCTCTTCACTCTGATAAATGTGTCCTTTGCTGTGCAAAAGCTTTTCAATTTAATGCAATCTCATTTGTCAATACTTGCCATTGTTTCCTGTGCTTTGGGGATCCTATTCAGAAAGTCCTTGCCTATTCCTGTGCCTTGAAGTGTTTCTTCTATGTTTTCTTCTAGCAGTTTGAATGTTTCAGGTTTTACTTTACAGTCTTTTATTCATTCTGAACTGATTTTTGCATAGAAATATCCAGTTATCCCAGCACCATTTGTTGAAAAGTGTGTCTTTTCTCAAACTTATATTTTTTGCACCCTTGTCAAATATCAGGTGGCAGTAGCTGCATGAGTTTATTTCTGGATCCTCTATTTTGTTTCACTGGTTTACATGTCTGTTTTTGTGCCAGTACCATGCAGTTTTTGTTACTATAGCTTTTTAGTATAGTTTGTAATCAGGAATTGTAATGCCCTCTACATTGTTCTTTCTGCTCAGGATTGCTTTAGCAATTCAGGATCACTTGTATTTCCAAATGAATTTTTGGACTGTTTTCTCTATTTCTGTGAATAATGTCATTGGGATTTTGATGGGGGTTGCATTAAATCTGCATATTGCTTTCAGTAAGATAGCCATTTACACAATGTTAATTCTTCTAGTCCATGAGCATGGGAGATCTTTACACTTTCCGATGTCTTCTTTCATCTATTTCTTTAGTGTTCTAACGTTTCATTGTAGAGTTCTTTCACAACCTCAGTTAAGTTTATTCCCAGATATTTTATTTGTTTTGAAGCTATCATGAATGGGATTGTTTTCCTGGTTTCTTTCTCATCCTGGTCATTATTGTATAAAGAAAAGTTAGTGATTTTTGTATGTTAACTTTGTATCCTGCTACCCTGTTAAAGGTGTTTATTAGCTCTATGAGGTTTTTCATGGAGTCTTTTGGGTCTTTTATATATAGGATCATGTCACCTGCAAACAGGGATAATTTGACTTCTTTCTTTCCTGTTTGGATCCCTTTTATTTCTTTCTATTGTGTTATTGATGTGGCTAATAGTTAAGTTACTATACTGAATAGCAGTGGAGACATTAGACACCCTTGTCTTGTTCCTAGTTTTAGGAGGAATGCTTTTAGGTTTTCCCCATTTAGTATGATGTTCGCAGTGGGTTGTTCACATATTGCCATTATGTTGAGGTATGTTCCTTCAATTTCTAGTTTTCTCAAGGCATTTATCAGAAAAGGATGTCACACCTTGGCAAAGGCCTTTTCTGCATCTCTTGATAGAATCATGTGATTTTTGTTTCTGAATGTATTTATATATTTTATTATGTTTATTGTCTTGTGTATGTTGAACCAGCCTTGCATCCCTGTGAGGAAACCAACTTGATCATAGTGTATGATCTTTTTAATATATTATTCAAGTAGATTTGCAAGTATTTTATTAAGGATTTTTTACATCTAAATTCATCAGGGACATCACTCAGTAGTTTTTCTGATTTTGTTATCAGAATAATATTGGCATTGTAGAATGAGGGTAGAAGTGTGCCTTCCATTTGCAGTTTGTGGAATAACGAGGAGTATTGGTGTTAATTCTTCCTTAAAGCTTTTGTAGAATTTAGCAGTGAATCCATCTGGTCCTGGGCTTTTTGTTGTTGTTGGGAGGCTTTTTAGTACTACTTTGTTCTCACTGCTTGTTATAGGTCTGTTTAAGTTGTTTATATGCTCTTAATTTCAGCAGGTCATATGTGTCTAGGAATTTATCCATCTGTCTAAGTTTTCCATTTTTTTTGGAATATAATTTTTCAAATTATTCCCTATGCTTCTCTGGATTTTTTTGGTATCTATTGTAATTTTCCTTCTTTCATCTCTAATTTTTTTGACTTGAGTCTTCCCTCTCTTTCCTTGGTTAGTTTGGTTAAGGTTTGTCAATTTTGTTTATCTTTTAAAAGAATGAGCTCCTTCTTTCATCAGTTCCTTTATTCTCCATTGCATTAATTTCTGTTCTGATGTTTATTATTTCTTTCTTTCTGTCTGCTGGTTTGGAGTTTTGTTCTTTTTTTAGTGCTTGAGGTGCATTAAGTTATTTTTTGAGCCTGCTCTAATTTTCTAATATAGGCACTCATCACTGTACATTTCCCTCTTAGAACTGTCTTGGCTGTATCTCCAATGTTCTAGTAAGTTATGTCTTCATTTTCCATTTGACTCTAAGATTTTAAATGTCCTCTTTGATTTATTTAAGTACCCAGTCATCATTTAAGAGTGTATTGTTATTCTTCATGTATTTGTGTAGTTTCTGTGATTTCTTTTGCTGTTCATTTCTAGTTTTATTCCATTATGGTCTGATAAGATACATGAATTTATTTCAGTTTTTCTTATATTTGTTAAGACTTGATTTATGCCCTAAAATATGATCTATTTCTGAGAAAGTTCATGCACTGCTGAGAAAAATATGTATTCTGTAGCTTTGGGGTGGATTGTTCTGTATATCTCTATTAAGTCCATTTGATCTATTGTGGTGTTTAACTCCAAAGTTTCTTTGTGGATTTTTTGTCTGGATGTTCTATCTATTGATGATAGTAGGGTATTAAAGTCACCCACTATTGTTGTATCTGGGCCTATCTGTCTCTTTAAGTACAGTACTGTTTTCTTAGTGAAGTTGGGTGTACTAATGTTTGGCATATGTATATTTACAGTTGTTATATCTTCTTGGTCAAATGTTCCCTTTATTGATATGCAGTTACCTTCCTTGTCCTTTTGGAGTAGTTTTAACTTGAAAACTAGTTTGTCTGATATAAAGATGGCCACTCCTCCTTTTTTAGCTTCTAGTTGCTTGATATGTATTTCCATCCTCTTAACTTTCAGTCTGTGGATGTTCTTGCTAGTGAGATGTGTTTCTTTCAGATAATAAATTGTTGGATTTGTTTTTTAATCCAGTCAACAAATCTATATCTTTTCATTGGAGGATTAATACCATTTATTTTTAGGGTTATTATTGAAAGAGGCTTGCTGGTTGTTGTGTTGTGTGTTTTACTGGTTTGTTCATAAACTTCATTCTTTTCTTTCTCCCTTGTCAGGGTTTGGCTCAGGCCTGGCTTGGGTCAAAGCCTTGCCCTGACACCAGATGGGTATCAGGAACCCTCAGGACCAGGATGATGGAATGGCCAGAGGTGCTAAAGAAGGACCTCAGGAGACCTTCTATAGAAAAGAGGAATTGGAATGTTTATTGGATTGCTCCCTCAGGGAGGGACAACCAGCAAGCAGCCCTTTACAAATGGTACCTCAAGGCCAGCAGCATAGAATGCTGCTGGCTCAATGATGGTACAACTCTTAATGCTACAGCATTGATGTTTCTAAGAAGACACTGGAAGTCCACTGGTCTTGACTCTTGCAGCTCACCTTCTCTGCACTCCTCCTTCCCAGGGATGGGAAGAATTGGAGGGTGCTTTGTGCCTTGCTAGTTGCCTTTGGTGCTTTGGGGCCCTCGGGCTTGACATACTGGCTTGATTGTAGTCTGCCATAGGAGTGGGGAGCACTGGATCAAGGTGATGGGGTCCGGATAGCAGGTGGAGAACAATAGGGGTGAAGGTGGTATTCAGGGGCCTGTTTATATAGGCTTCTGGAAGGGGGTGTGTGCTGAGAGCAGCCAATCAGGGCACATTCCCTGACAGGTATGGCAGGTTAGCTGGTTAGGGGCCATCTTTGATCACTCGATGGGAGGGGGAGGAGTGAGTGATTAGAATGTAGACCAGGGGCCAGTCAAGGGTCACTGGCCCTGAAGGACAGAAGCCTGTCCCCCAGGCTGGCCAGAGAGACCCGGGTCAGGGGTTCCTTTTTAGGAATCCCCAACATCCCCTTATTTATATTCTGGGTTTGCTGGTTTTTTAAGTTAAAAATGACTGATTCTTTCCTAGTTCTCTTTAGTTTGTCTGTTCTTCCTATGAAGTTTATTCTTTGCTATGTTCTCATGCTGAAGACTGTCTTTCTTCCTCCCATGTATGTGGGATTCCTTTATGTATCTTCTGTGGTGCTGGCTGGTGGTCATGTATTGCTTTAGCATGTGCTTGTCTTGGAAAGTCTTTATTTCCCCATTACTTTTACAAAGTAAGCTTGTTGGGTTTAATAATCTTGCTTGGCAATCACTTATTTCCAGGGCTTGAGGTATATCTTTCCATCCTTTCCTAGAATTTAGGGCTTGTGCTAAGAGTTCTTATGTAAGTCTGATGGGTTTTCCTTTGTAAGTGAGTGGGTGTCTTTCTCTTGTAGCTTTTAATATTGTTTCTTTGTTCTGTAATTTTGGCATTTAATTATTATATGTCATGGGGAAGTTTTTCACCAGTTATATCTTTTTGGTGTTCTAAATGCCTCTTGTGTTTGGATGTCCATTTCTTTCCCTAAATTTGGGAAATTTTTTTGCTACAATTTCATTGCATAAGTTTTCTATGTCTTTTTATCTCAGCTATTTCTTCTACCCCATGCATTCTTAGTTTTGGTCTCTTAATCATATCCCAAAGTTCTTGAAATTGGGGTCATGTTCTTTTCATTCTTTTCTTTCTTGGTATTTGAATGTTGTATTTCCTCAGTGTTATCTTCCATCCCTGATATTCTATCTTCTACTTCATCTAGCCTACCGGTGATGCTTCCCACTATGTCTTTTATTTGGTTGAGTTCCTAATTTCCAACATTTCTGTTTGTGTTTCTTTTTTTCAAAATCTCAATTTCCTTGCTGGATTTCTCATTCTTTTTTTGCTGACTTTGTCTTCTACATTATTGACTTTCTGACCTACATACTATATTGATTTCCATACTTCATTCATTTTCTTGTTTATATCCTCTTTGAAGTCATTGGTCATTTTTATAAGTAAAATTTTAAATTCATTGTGTGTCATATCAACTGTTTCAATATCTTTGGATTCAGTGGTTAAAGAGTCATGGTATTTTGGAGGAGATGGGTTGCCTTACTTTTTCATGTTTCCTGTGTTTCTGATTTGTGATTTTTGCACCTTTAGAGGTGTATATCACTTCCCATTTTATTTGGGGGTCTTCTTAGTGAGCAGTTTTCTCTTGAGATCACAATCTGCAGTGCCACTTCCAGAGAGAAAGACAAACCTCTGTAACAGGTACAATACCTGACCAAACCAGATATAGAAACACACTTAAAATCACTTAATACCAACTGCTGTACCACCCATGCCAATAGAACAGAGAATGACCATAATAATATTGAGTAAGCTATGAGGTTAGAAAATACTTAGGAGCAAGAAATAAATTACGGTATTTGTCTGAAGTAGGATGAGGGACAGAAAAAGGGGAGACAGGGAATACCTCAAGGGTGAAATAAAAGAAAGGAAAAAGATCTAGAAAGGAAATTAACATTAGGCATAGGGAAAGAAAAGAGATAAAGATAAAAAGAAATGATTGCATGATAAAGAAAAAGATGTATACACAGAACAGTGAAAGTATAGTAAATAGAAAAAGTGAAGTACAGAAAAAGGCAGGCAGGCTGAAAAAGACAGAGGAAAAAATTTAAAAAGAAAAAAGATAAAAATTATACTAGAAAAAAGAGAATTGAGGAAACAAAAATTTACAATGAAAAGATGGTATATATGAAATAAAAAGAAATAAAGAGGTGGACACCAAGTTGCTCCCCTAAAACTCCAGTGTCTCTGAGAGCTGAGGCAGATGGATCTTGAACCCCAGGCCAGAGGCAGCCTGTGCAATTCAGTGTCATCCTGTCTCCACACAAAAATAAGTAAAAGACTGGGGATACTACACTATAATTACCCCAGCACAGCAGGAAGAAAAAAATATTAAAAAAATAAAAAACAAAGAGGAAGAAGAAGAAAAAGTACTGAAGGGGCTTCTTTCTGTGTCCTCTAATGACAGAGTCTGTTATGTGGAGGTGGTGGTCAGTTGAGGATGGAATCTTTTTATTAGACCCTGGCTCTGAGTTGACATTCTCTGTAGTTCCCCTCAGGTGGTGGAATTTTCTGCTCTTCACAGTGGGTGGGGCTTGCTTCTGAGTAATTTTCCAAAGCCTCTTGCTCCCTGAACTTCTCAGCATGTCAGCAGCCTATCTCCCCTCTCACTACAATTGCCTCCTGCAAGTTTGTAGCTCTGGGGGCTGTGGCAGATCAACTGCAGGTTCTCGATGGGTGATAATTCTTTGTTTTCAGGCCTCTGGGTGGTACAGTCTCACACAATGAGATCTCTCTCAGGATGGCACTAGGGAAAAGCCCTCCAAGACAGCACGGAAAAAAGAGTCACTTCACCATTAGTGAACCCACCAGTCAGGGATAGCTACTGCCTCAGCAAGTCCCAGGAGGAGTTTGAAGACTTCAAAGACTGTGGCCTTGTCCTGTAGGACTGACATTCTGATGGCCAGGAATGTCTAACTTACCTTTTTGGATGTTGTTGTTGTTAGGAGACTTCAAGTTGCGTCCAACTCATAGTGACCCTATGTACAGCAGATTGAAACACTTCCCTATTCAGTGCCAGGCACAAGATCTTGTTTATGTTTAAGCCCATTGTTGCAGACAGTGTGTCAATCCATCTGGTGGAGGCTTTTCCTTTTTTGTGTTGACCTGCCACTCTCCCAAACCTGATGTTTTTCTCCAGGGATTGGTCTCTTCTGACTACATGTCCAAAATATGTAAGATACAGTCTAGCCATCCATGCTTCCAAGGAGCACTCTGGTTGCACTTCTTCTAGGACAAATCTGTTGGTTCTTTTGGCAGTCCATGGTATATTCAACAGATGTCTGCAGCACCATAATTCAAAAGCACCAATTCTTTTCCTGTCTCCCTTGTTCAGTGTCCAGCTTTCACAACCATATGATGCGACTGAAAATACCCTGGCATGAATCAGGTGCACCTTCATCTTCAATGTGATGACCTCTATACTTTTCAATACTCTAAAGAGATCTTTTGCCACAGGTTTTCCCAAAGCAATGCATCTTTTGATTTCTTGACTGCTGCTTCCATGGGTGTTGATTATAGAGCCAAGAAAAGCAAAATCTTGGACATGCTCAATCTTTTCTCCATTTATTGTGAAGTTGCATAGTGACCCAGTTGTAAAGATTTTTGTTCTCTTAATGTTTAGTCAAATCCCATACTGAAGGCTATGATCTTTGATTGCCATCAGTAAAGGTTTTAAATTGTCTTCACTTTCAGCAAGCAGAGTTGTGTTGTCTGCATAATGCAGGTTGTTAATGAGTCTTCCTCCTACCCTGATGCTGCATTTTTCCTCATAAAGTCCAGTTTCTGGATTATTTGCTCAGCATATAAATTGAAGTGATATGGTGAAAGTATACAGCCCTGATGCACACCTTTCTCAACTTTAAACCAGGCAGTATTTCCTTGTTCCACTTGAATGACTGCCTGCTGGTTCATGTACAAATTCCTCATGAGTACAATTAAGTGCTCTGGTATTCCCATTTTCCAAAGTGTTATCCATAATTTGTTATGATCCACACAGTCAAATGCCATTGTATATTTAATAAAACATAGATAGACATCTTTTTGATATTCTTTACTTTCAGCTGGTATTCACCTGACATCAGCAATGATGTCCCTAGTTCCCTGCCCCCTTCTGAATCCCGCTTGATTTTTCAGTAACTCCCTGTCTATATACTGCTGCAATCACTTTTGAATGATCTTTAGTAAAATTTTGCTTGTGTGTGATTTTAGTGATATTGTCCCATAGTTTCCACATTCAGTTGGATCCCCTTTTTTGGGAATCATCACAAATATGGATCTCTTCCTGTCAGTGGGACATGTAGCCATTTTCCAAATATTTTGGCATAAAGATCTTTGTTTGTTCATTTTGCAGTACTGGGGGTTGAACTGAGGGCCTCGCGCTTGCATGCTTTGCAAGTGCGGTACCACTGAGCTGCACCCCGCCCCTGACCATTTTTTCACTTTTTGAGGCAGGGTCTCATTAAGTTACGCAGACAGCCTCTGGTCTTGAACTTTCGATCCTCCTCTCTCTGCATCCTGAGCCACTGGGATTATATGCGTGTGCCACCGTGCCTGGCGGTGCATAAACATGTTCACACTTCCAGTGCTGCATCTGTTTGTTGAAACATCTCTATGGGTATTCCATCAATTCCTGTAGCCTTGGTGTTTCACCAGTTCTTTCAAGGTGGCTTCCACTTCGTCCGTCAACACCACTGGTTCCTCTTCATACGCAACCTCTTGAAATGGCTGGTCATCTACCAATTCTTTATTGTATAACAACTCTGTGTATCCCTTCCATCTACTTTTGATGTTTCCTGCATCGTTTAATATTTTCCCTGTAGAATCTTTTACTATTGCCTCTTGAGGCTTGAGTTTTTTCTTCACTTCCTTAAGTTTGAGAAACACAGAGCCTGATCTTCCCTTTTGGTTTTCTGCCACTAGCTCTTTACACATCTCATTATGATATTTGTTTTGTCTTCTAGAATGCTTCTCTTTGAGTAAGGACTTTCTTTCTCCTCCCCCACTGTTGGCCATGTCTAGAGATGTGTCCTGATCAGGCTTTCTCGCTGTTCAGCTCTGTTCTGCTCCCTGGGATCATCCAGCAGTCTCTTTTGGTTTCTGTGTCTTTCCAGACCTTCTTTCTATGGAAAAGACTCCAGTCCTTCCTATTCTAACTCCTTTGTTTTACCATGTCATGCAGAGTCTGCCTTTAATCTGCTGTCTTAAACTGGCCCTTTCCGCTTTTTGATAATAGTAATTATAATATGTGTGAGGTGGTTTTTGTAGTTTCATTTATATTTCCCTGATGATTAGTAATGTTGAACACCTGTTGTAAGTTATGTCTTCATTTGATAAATATCTATTCAGATTCTTTGCCCATTTTTAATTGAGTTGCCAAATGCATCTCAGCACAATAGCCTAATGGCCAGCCAAATGTTTGCCAATGTTGTTTGGCCAAACAAAGATCTTTATGCCAAAATGGCATAAAGGTAATGTTGTTGTGTAAAATAAACATAATTTTACATATGGATATCTAGCTTTTCCCATAGCATTTATTGAATAGTGTTCTTTCCCTGTTGTGTATTCTTGGCACTTTTGCTAAAAATCAATTGATTGTAAATGCGTGGGTTTATTTCTGGACTCTCTATTCTGTTCCGCTGGTCTGTGTGTCTATTTTTATGCTATGGTGTTTTGGTTACTATACATTTGCAGTATATTTCAAAGTCAGGTAATATGATGTCTCCAGTGTTATTTTTGCTCAAGTTTTCTTTGAGTATTTGGGATGTTTCATGGTTCCATAGAAATTTCAGGTTTGTTTTTCTATTTCCATGAAAAATGACCATGGAATTTTGATAGAGATTGTATTGAATTTTTGGATTGCTTAGTGTGTTACAGATATTTTATCAATAATGATTCTTCAAATTCATGAACATGACATATCATCCATTTACTTGTTTCTTCTTCAGTTCCTTTCATCAATATTTTATAGTTTTGAGTGTAAGTCTTTTCACTTTCTTGGTTATATTTATTACAAAGTATTTTGTATTTTATAGGCTTGTAAAGGGGACTTTTTCTATATTTCTTTGTCAGATAATTCATAGATACTATACAGAAACATATTTGTATCAAGTAAATTTACCAAATTTGTTTTATTCTGATTTTTTTTATTGGAGTTGCTAGGGTTTTTACATATTATAAGATTATGTCTTCTGTAAACAAGGACAACTTTTTCGTTTCTAATTTGGATGTCTTTTATTTCTTTCTCTTGCCTAATTGCTCTGATTGGGACTTCCAGTATTGTATTGAACAGAAGTGAGAAAAGTGGCCCTCTTTGTCTTATTTTTGATCTTAAAGGAAAGCTTTCAACTTCAGGATAATATTAGCTATAGGTTTGTCATATATGAGCTTTATTGTGCTGAGATGCATTCCTGTTATACCTAATTTTTTGACAGTTTTTATTGTAAGAGGATGTTGATTTTGTCAAGTACTTTTTCTGTGTCTAATGTGATGATCCTGTTGTTTTGGCCTTTATTCTATTAATGTGATATATCACATTTATAGATTTGTGTATGTTGAACTAACTTTGCAGGTTTATTCTCATGTGATCATGATGAATGATCCTTTTAATGTGCTTTTGAATTGTGTTTACTGGTATTTTGTTCAAGATTTTTGCATTTATACACATCAGGAATATTGGCCTGCAATTCTCTGTTCTTGTAGTGTCCTTGTCTTGCTTTGGTTTCATAGTAATTATGGTCTTATAAAATGAGTTTGGAAGTATTTTATCTTCAATATTTTTGAAAGAGTTTGAGAATAATTAGTATTAATTCTGAAGTATTTGATTGAATTCAGCCGTGAAGCCATCATTCCACATGTCTATTTTTTTAGGGAGTTAGTCTGGTTAGGTGGGATGGGTGGGGGGGGGGAATTTATTTGATTTTTCTAGGGTTTCCAATTCATTGGCACATAATTGTTCTTAGTAATATCTTATGATCCTTTGGTTTTTCTTTAGGCAGGTTGAGAATCTCTAATCCAAAAATTTGAAACTTGAATTACTACAAAAAAATCTGAAACTTTTTGAGTGCCAACATGATGCCACAAGTGGACAATTCCCCACCTGACTTCATGTGATGGGTTGCAATTAAAATACAGGTGCACTAAAAATAGTGTACAAAATTGTCTTCAGGATATATATATATGGAGAGAGAGAGAGAAAGAGGGGGAGACAGGGAGAGAGAGTATATGAAACATATGTGAATTTAATGTTTAAATTTGCATCCTTTTCCCAAGATGTCTTGTTGTGTGTATGCAAATGTGCAAAAATATGAAAACATTGAAATTCAAAACACTTCTGGTTCAAAGCATTTCAAAAACAGGTTACTCAACTTGTATTAATTTTAATGCCTCCTCTTTTATATCTGATTTTATTTGAGCCTTCTTTCTTATTTTTAATCTAGCCAAATGTTTATCTATTTTATCTATCTTTTCATAAAAACCTCGTAGTTTCTTTGATCTCTTCTATTGTTTTTTCTGGTATTTATTTCACTTATTTCTGCTCTGATTTTTATTATTTCTTTCCTTCTACTAACTTTGGTCTTGATTTGGTCTTTTTCTAATTGAGATATGATGTTATGTTGTTTACTTGAGATGTCTTTGTTTTTTCAGTGCTGGGGATTAAATCATGGTCTTCCTGAATGCTAAGTCAGTGGTCTACCACTGATTTATCTTCTGACATAGGAGTTTATTGCTATAACCTTCCCTCTGAGAACTCCATTTGCTGCATTACATAGTTTTTCGTATGTTGCATGTCCATTTTCACTTATCTCAAGATAGTGGTTTTTATTCCCCTTTTAATTTCTTCTTTGATCCATTGGTTGTTTAGGAGCATATTATCCAATTTTCATATATTTGTTAATTTTCCAAAATTCCTTCTGTTTTTGAATTTGAATTTCATATTTATTGTGGTCAGAAAATATAGTTGACATGATCTGCATGTTTGAAGAACATCAGTCTTATTTTGTTGTTGTTGGCTTTGTCTAGAAATGTTATTCACTATTTATCTGTGTAGAAATTCTTAGCAGGATCTCTGGCATAGTCTGTTGACAAGCTTGAGGTTGGACTCCTTAGGCAATTTGGTGTGGTACTTGGGTTGGTGAGATTGGGCCTGAAGCCTGGATTCTCTAGGGTGAACCTTGAACCTGGGTCCATAATGGCAGGCCTGGAGCCTATATTCTCAGGAATCAACTTGGAGCCTGGGTCCATGGGGGCTGACCTCATACTGGGGTGGGCCTTAAGCTTGATCCTGTGGGTACTAGCCAGGTAGTGAGATGGGACTGGTGCCTAAGTCCACTGGGATAGACCTGGAGCTTGAGATCATGGTAGCTGGCCTGGTACTGGCATGAGTCTGGAGCTTGAGTCTGTAGGAGTGGTCCTGTGATACAAGTCCATAGGTGTTGGCCTGGAGCTTGAGTCTGCAGGGGTGGTACTGGTTTCTGGGTCTTCTGGAACAGCCCTGCTACCTAGGTTCACTGGGGCCCGAGAATGGCCTGGTACTAGGACAGGAATGGAGCCTATGTGAGTAGGGGCTAGTCTGGAACCTAGGATAGTGGATGCTGGCCTAGAATCTGGATCTGTTGGGAATACCTGGCTCCTGGGTCTTCTGAAGTCAAGCTAGTGGCTAAGTATGTAGATTATGGCCTAGAGGCTAGGTCTGCAAGGGTTAGCCTGAGTCTTAGAGCCATGAGCACTGGCCTAGTACCTGATTTCCCATGGGTAGCCCTGAATCCTGGGTCTGTTGGGGCTGTTCTAGCACTGGGATCTATTTGAATGGGCTTGGGCCTTGTTTCTGTTGGATCATGGAGTTGTAGGGGCTAGCCTAGAAGGTAGGGCCAAGGGGACTGAGCTGACCCTGGGCATGCCATGGAACCTGTTTCTGTGGGTTCTGACCTAGTACCTGAAGCCAGAGTTGCTGATCTGGTACTATGGGAAGGAGGACTAAAGCCTAGGACCATGTAGGCAGACCTACCTCTGGGTTAATCTGAAACGTGGGGCAAGCCTGGAGCCTAAGTCTGTAGAGGTTGGCCTGGTGGTGGAGCCAGTCCTCAAGACCAAGTCCACCAAGCACATCTGAAGCCTGGGCTTCGAGATACCCCCTGGCACCAGGGAGAGTTTGAAGGCTTGGTATGAGGGTAGTTGCCTGGTGTTTGAATCCATGGGGGCCTACCCAGTGCTGAGTTTTGTTGAGTCAGGCCTGGTATGCCATGGGTAATGTGAAACCATCCTTCCCACTCTCCTTAATGCATCTTTTCTTATTCCTGTGCTTCACCTAGGTGCTACACCATCTGATTTTCTTAGCTCTTCTGAAGGTATTTTTGTGCATGAATAGTTATTCAAATTGATATTACTAGTGAGAGACAAGCATTGGAAAGTCCTATTCCACTATCTTGCTTACATCTGTACCTGTCAGTGTTCTTTTTTCTTGGTGTCTCCACCTCTCTTTTTTTCTGTCTCTTGTTATTTTTCTACTAATCCACACTGAAGAGTTAACTGGCATGTTAGCTTTCTGTCACTGTGACAGAATACCTGAGGGAAATCAACTTAAAAGAAAAAAGATTTATTTTGCCTTGTGGTTTCAGAAGTTTCAGTATATGGTCACTTGGCCTGATTGCTTTTAGGCCTATAGTGAGGCAGTACAACATAGTAGAGTCTACCTCCATGGTGGCCAGGAAGCAAAAGAGAACTATTTTTTTATAACAACACTCCTCCTCCCTCTATTCATGGGCTCATTGGTGACACATGAATGTTCTGTCAGTCTGGGAAGAGGCTGTAGTTTAGCCAGCTAAGGCATGAGCAACGGGTAGGTATATTGTGCTGGGCGGGGAGGAGGTGACTTAGAGAGCTTGGGATGGGAATGCCAGAGTGGGGTTGTCATGATGGATTGGCATATGGAGCAGGAGCTGGTGGCAACAAAGCACCAGGGAGGGACCTGTGGTTATGAATGTGCTTCATCTTCATAATGTCTCCTGCTATAGCAGACATCCTTGACATCTAGGCAGTGGATTCACAGATAACATCTGAAGCTCTGTATCTGTGGATTTCCTGTTGTCCACTGAGATTTATATCCAGTTGCAAATGCTTTGGGAAGCTACCATTTCTTATATTAAGCAGATGTTATAGAAGCAAGTTCACAATTGCTGACTCCCATATGTTTGCATGTGTGAACCCAACTCCTGCGTACGAGGAGCTTGAAGATGAAACATGAAGGTTCTGTGATGTCAGACCTTTTCTTCTACTTCTCAAATTAGTGACAAGAAGTTGGGACCATCAGAAAAACTGGACCCAAAACTTGGGGTCTTTGTAGGAAAAGGTCTGCATGAATTTGATGCCTTGAAAGATTCTGAAGTGAATGAACTTCAAAGAAAAATGCACAAATTCAATGAGGAAAAGATTCAGTCTCTTGTGGGATTATTGGGGATTGACTGACTAAAGCAAATATATCTACCACAGCATGAACCATCCATGTTTGAAAACTTGAAAGATAAGTTCTATGGAGGAAAGCTCATTGTGATTGTTCATTTTGAAAATATTCAGGATGTGTTTAGCTTTCAAGTATCTCCTAATATGAGTCCTATCAAAATAAATGAATTGACAATCCAAAAACATTTGAATATTCATGAAAATGAACATGATCCTAGCCCCTATGACTATGTGTTGCAAGTCAGTGGGAGAGTAGAATATATATTTGGTGATCTCACACACTAATTCAGTTCCACTATATCCAGAACTACTTCATTTCATACTTATAGAATCTGCAAGATCAAAAAAATGTATGAACAGGAAATGATTGCCATAGAGGCTGCCATAAATCAAAATTCATTTCACCTTTTTTTTCCTTTACCACCAAAGAAAACATGAATTATTTCTCATGTTTGGAACAATAACATCCTTTTCCAAAGTATCTTAGATAAGGAAAATGAGCTTATTAAAAAAGCAATTGTAAAAGTTCATGTCAAGTCTGGTCTTTTTCATGGTACCGAGCTTCTATATAAAACTACTGTTAAGATCAGAGATATCAGGGGTAAACAATAACACTTGAAATGAACCACTGGAATGTGGTACTAAAACTTGTGACTTGTCAAGAATGACTTATGTTTTTCTAATTATACAGTTTTGGGTAGAGTAAAAGTGAAGAAATCAACTGAAACTATTAATCGCTGTAAATATCAGACCATCAGGAAAGCTGGAAAAGTGCATTATCCTGTAACATGGGTAAATACAATTTTTTTTTGTTTTCAAGGACAGTTGAAGTCTGGAGACATAATATTGCATAGCTAGCCTTTGTTTCCTGAGTCAAGGTGGGAAAAAGTTTCTTCCTATAGTGAAAGAAATCTTGGATAGTGATCCGGTATCTCAGTTGTACGAGAATGATATGGATCGTATTTGGATTTTGCAAAAAAACTGCAGAGAGAATTTCCCACAGTCACTACCAAAATTACTGTACTCAATCAAGTGAAATAAATTTGAAGATGTCTCGTAGCTTTAGGCAGCACTTTGGATCTGGTCTAAACTGTAGCCCGCAGATTTTAACTATACAGACAAGTACATCCAGGAATATGCTATGTGCTGACAGATGAGTGATGAAGAATTCTATCAATATCTTTTACAACTGGTGCCAGTTTTAAAATATAAAACTTTTCTTGCTTGTGCTTCTTCTATTTCTATTAGATTTCTATTAGAAAGAGCACTTGCTAACTGGAGGATAGAGGCAGTTTCTATTTTGGCATCTTGGGTCAGGGATGCACATTCCTGCTTATCTCAGTACCATATGGTGTCATCCTTGAAGTGTACTGTCAGAAAGCATAGGACACATGAAAGTGCTTTCCAAGCAGGTTGAAACACTCAGTAAATTAAAAACTTTAAATAGTTTAATCAGACTGAATACAGTGAAGCTAAGCAGAACTAAAAGGAAGGAGGCCATGCATACTTGTTTAAACTAGAATGCTTACTGGGAAACCATCTCTGCCCTGCAATCATCTCTTAATCCATGTGTCATCCTTTAAGAATTCTTTGTTGAAAAATGAAAATACATGGATTTAAAAATGAAGCCTTTGTGGCTGGTGTACAACAATAACATATTTGGCAAGAATCAGTCAGAGTGAATTTTAAAAATGGTGATGAATAATGAATTAGGATATGTGGACACTCCAAATGCTGTGCTTGATGGACTTACTCTGGAAAGAAGCTGGTCTTGATTTTCGGATATTGCCTTGCAGCTCTTTAGCAACAGGAGATTCATCTGGCCTCACTTGAGTTTGTGAGCACCTCTGAAATGATTGCTGACATTCAGGTGAACAGTAGTAATGTGACTGTTGCAGCAGTCTTCAACAGAAATGTCCTTCTGAATGAACTGGCTTAAGAACACAATTCTGGGGATGACCTGGGCCAAGCAGTTGAGGAGTTTACTCTGTCCTGTGCTGGCTACTGTGTAGCTTCTTATGATCCTTGAGATTGGTAACAGGCATAGTGACAACATGGTAGAAAAAAAAAACTGGCCAGCTCTTCCACATCGACTTTGGACACATTCTTGGAAATTTCCAGTCTAAATTTGGCAATGAAAGGGAGCAAGTACCTTTTATTCTTCCTTCATTCATGTCATTTAACAAGGAGAAAGAGGAAACACAGAAAAGTTTGGCCTGTTCTACCAGTGTTGTGAAGATGAGTATCTGATTTTATTATGGCATGGGAACTTCTTCATCACTGTCTTTGCACTGATGTTGACTGCAGGGCTCCTGGAGCTCATATCAGTTAAGGATATGCAGTATCTTAAAGACTCTCTTGTCTTAAGGAAGAGTGAAAATGAAGCACTCAAACAAGTTAAGCAAAATTTGATGAGACACTCAAGGAAAACTGGATTACTAAAGTGAACTGAATAGACCACATAGTTCAGAAAGATTACAGATCTTAATGATCTGCCTTTGCTCTTGATATACCTGTTAATTTTGTTTTGATTTTGCACTTGTACTAAATTGAACATGACCCTGCCAGAGATGTTATAAAAGGAATGAAATCCTGGAACTCATAGTGAAATTAAGGACAAGGCACCAGGGGCTGTGGTACACACCTACAATCCCAGTTACTTGGGAGAGTGAGGCAGGATTGCAAATTTAATTCCACAGGCAGCCTGCACAACTCAGCAAGACCCTGTCTCAAAATAAAATATAAAAAGGGGTCTGAGGATTCAGCTCAGTGGTGGAGTGCCCTGGGGTCCATCCCCCAGAACCTCAAAAAAAGAAAAGGAAAAGGCCAAGCGCAATGGTGCATGCCTGTATTCCCAGAAATTCAGGAGGCGAAGCCAAGAGGGTTGGGAGTTCAAGGCCAGAGGCAGCAGGTGTAATTTAACAAGACCCTGTCCAAGATAAAAAATTAAAATAGACTGAGGATGTAATCCAGTGGTAGAGCACTTGCAAAGTATGTGTGAGGCCCTGCGTTCAACCCCTAAATACCAAAAAAAAAAACCCCACAAACAAACAAACAAACAAAAACAAAACAAAAAAACCCAAAGGCATCCCATAGAACCTAGTCTGAACAATCTCTTATGACTGCCCTCTGCTTTTTGAATACTTCCAAGACTCATCATGAGTATTGTCAACATTATGGATAAACACTGGGAGTGGTGGTGCATGCCTGTAATTCCAGCAACTCGAGAGGTGGAGGCAGGAGGATCACAAGTTCAAGGATAGAGGCAGCCTGTGTAACTTAGCAAGACACTGAATCACAATTAAGTAAAATGGACTGCAGGTGCAGCCTAGTGGTAGAACATTTGCAGTGTGTGCGAGGCCCTGGATTCAAGCCCCAGGTACTGAAAAAAAATTTCTTGCTGACTTTGTACACCAAGGAATGCTACTAGGAATTGTTTGGTGTCTTTTTTTCATTGTTTGATACTTTACCAGAAAGATGTAAAAACTTTTTGTTGTTGTAACCAAGTGTTACCACTCAGCCAACAACTAATCCACACCTGTGGGTGGTTCTTATTTTCCAAATGAGGCTTCAAAGAAAGGTATCTTCCTTCCCTTTTTAAAATGTGCAAAGTACAAATTATAATAATTTTAACTTATGTTTATTTTTCAAAACAGATCTAATTCTGTGGAAACTCATTGATTTTGTTAATACTTATCCACCATAATAGCATCATTCCAACCAGACTTGCTGAAAGTCTACTGGGAAATGCACCCCCAGCCCATTTATTTTATTGGAAAAGTTTTTTGTTTTTTGAGATACTGGGAGTTGAACCCAGGGCTTGCGCTTGCATGCTTTGCAAGTGCTGGACCACTGAGCTGCACCCAAGCCCTTTTTTTTTTTTTTTTTTACTTTTTTGAGACAGAGTCTCGCTAAGTTACGCAAACTGCCTCTGGTCTCGAATTTGGGATTCTCCTGTCTCTGCCTCTGAAGCCACTGGGATTACAGGCATGTGCCACCACACCCGGTGCTTTACTGGAAACTTTTAATGTATAACTTAATGGCTATCATTCTGACATGTATTTCATTGTGACATTTCCATATATGCACTTAATGGTACTTTGTTCATATAACTTCCCTTTACCTACTCATGACCTTGTTCCCCCATCCCCACCCATCCACCAATGATCTCCTTTCTGCTTGTATGTCTTTTTGTGTGAATATTTATCTATATAGGTGCATCCCGATTTTGATTGAAGTCTAAACTTTTATCTATAGTGATTTATTTACATTCTCAGCAGTATTGCATGAGTGATCTAGCCTGTATGAATTATTGCCATCCTTTGGTATTATTAATATTATTACTATTTCCTGTACTAATAAAGCTGAACTTTCAACATTGAGGTTGACCTCTCCCACCTTCCTTTGTCCACATTGGTCCTCCTCCCCCTCCCATCTTCTCCCATCAGGTCTTCCTTTTGCTAGATCCTGCCCTCCTTTCCACTACTTAAATTGTCCCTATTACACTAAGTTTACCTGAGCTTTTTATTATGTTCCAATTTATGTATAGGATATTTTCCTTCTATTAAGTTTGATGCAGCTCCCACATATCGGTGAGAATACATGGTATTTCTCTTTTTGGGCTTGTGTTTGTTCACTTAAGATAATTTTCTCCAATCCCATCCATTTTGTTGCAAATGACATTATTTAATTTTCTTAATTGTTGAGTAGTATTCCATTGTGTATATGAATCATAGTTTTTTCTATCCATTCTTCTGTTGATGGGCACTTTGGTGGATTCCATATCCTTGCTATTATGAAAAGTGCTGCATTGAACATGAAGATGCAGTTGTCTTTGTGGTATGATGCCTCATCTCCCTTTGGGTATATTCCCAGTATTGGTATAACTGGGTCATATGGTAGATCTATTTTTAGTTTTCTGAGGTACCTTCATTTTGATTTCTGAAGTGGTTGAACCAATTTACAACTCCACTAGCAGTGTAAGCGGGTTCCCTTTTCTCCACAACCACGCCAGCATTTGTTGTTATCTATTTTATTGATCTTGGTTATTCTCACTGGAGTAAGATGGAATCTCAGGGTTGTTTTCATTTTGCATTTTCCTAATGGGTAGAGATATTGAGCACTTTTTCATGTGTTTCATAGCCTTATGGGTTTCTTCATTTGAGAACTGTCTGTTCTGTTCCTTTTCACACTTGTGTATTGGGTTGTTTGTTTTCTTGGGAATTGCTTTCTTTAGTTCTTTATAGCCTGCAGCGGTAGCTCTGTGGCATCCGATCCCGTCAGATCTCGGAAGCTAAGCAGGGTCAGGCCTGGTTAGTACCTGGATGGGAGACCTCCTAAGAACACCAGAAGCTGTAGGCTTGGGAGAAGGACCTGGCAACCCCCTCCCAAAAATCAATCTGCCATTGAAAACCCTATGAACAGCAGAGAAGCACTGACAATAGTGTTTCCCCTGTTGTACAGAGGGTCGCTATGAGTTGGATACTGACTCGACGGCACCTAACAACAACAACAAGTTCTTTATAAACTCTGGAAATTAGTCCTCTGTCCAATGTATAGGATGTGAAGATTTTCTCCCATTCAGTGGGAACTTCCTTGACTCTTGATTATTTCCTTTGTTGTACAGAAGCTTTTCAATTTCATGTAATCCCATTTATCTCTTCTTGTTGCTATTTCTTGATCAATTGGAGTCCAATTAATGAAGTGCTTTCCTATGCCTATATGTTGGAGTATATTGCTTATCTTTTGTTGTAGTAATTTTAAAGTTTCTGGTTTTATGTTGAGGTATTTTATCTGTTTCAGGTTAACTCTCGTGCATATGGAGTGGTGTAGGTCTGTTTTCATTTTTCTGCAAGTGGATACTCAAGTTTCCCCACAGCATTTATTGAAAAGGCTATCCTTTCTCCAATTCACCTGTTTTGTTCCTTTGTTGAAAGTCAGGTGGCTAAAGATGTGTTGATGTTTCTGTGGATCTTCTATTCCACTTCTCTTCAGGCCTATATTTGTGCCAGTACCAAGCTGTTTTTGTTACTACAGCCCTCTTGTTGTTGTTGTTAGGTGTCGTTGAGTCCTGTCCAACTCATAGCGACTCTCATAGGGTTTTCAATGGCACATTGTTTCGGGATTGCCTTGGGAGTGGGTTGCCACATCCTTCTCCCATTTTTGCCTTGCTGGGAATTGAACTCGGGAGCTCAGAGACTGCAGAGCAGTGCTCTACCAACTGAGCCAAATCCCAGCCCACAGCCCTGTAGTATAGATTAAAATCAGAGATTGTGATTCCACCTGCACTAGTATGCAGTTTAAGAGTGTTTTGGCTAGCCGGGTGTGGTGACACACACCTGTAATCCCAGCAGCTCGGGAGCCGGAGGCAGGAAGATCACAAGTTCAAGACCAGAGGCAGTCTGTGTAACTTAGCGAAACCCTGTCTCAAAAAGTGAAAAAATGAGCTGGGGGTGCACCTTGGTGTTCCAGCACTTGCAGAGCATACAAGCTCAAGGCCCTGGGTTCAACCCCCAGTACTGCAAAAAATAAGTATATAAATAAAATAAATTTAAAAAGAGTGCTTTGGCTATACATGGTCTTTTGTGTTTCCATATGAATTTTTGGATCATTTTTTCTGTTTCTGGAAAGTCTGTCATTGGGATTTTAATGGGCATTGCATTAAATCTATAGATTGCTTTTGGTAAGATCGCAATTTTTACTATATTGATTCTCCCAATCTATGAGCAGAGGAGGTCTTTCCACCTTTTAGTATTCTCTTCAGTTTCTTTCTTCCATGTTTTGAAATTTTCCTTGTAGAGATCTGTAGGATCTTTGGTTAGACTGAGTCCAAGGTATTTAATTTTCTGATGAGCTATTGTGAAAGGTATTGTATCTATAATTTCCTTCTCTTCCTGCTTATAGGTGGTGTAAAGGAAGGCTACTCATTTTTGTGTGTTAATCTGACACTTTGCTGAAGGAGTTGATTAGCTCTAAAAGTGTACTATGTGAGGTTTGGGGGTCCTTTATGTAAAGTATCATGTCATCCACAAATAAGGATAGTTTGAACTCTTCATTGCCAATCTGTATCCTTTTGATTTCTTTCTCTTGTCTGATTGCCCTCCCGAAGAGGACTTCAATCACAATGTTAAATAGAATAGGAGAGAGTGGACGTCCTTGTCTTGTTCCAGCTCTTAGAGGAAATGGTTTCAACTTTTCTCCATTTAATATGATGTTGGCTGGAGGTCTGTCTTAGGTGGTCTTTATGATATTAAGGTATTTGCCTGTTATGTCTATCTTGTCCAGAGTTTTTATCATGGAAAGGTGTTGTACTTTGTCAAAGGCCTTTTCAGCATCAATTGAGATGATCATTTGATTTTTGTTTGCAAGTCTTTTGATATGCTGAATTACATTAATTGATTTTCACATGTTGAACCAGCCTTTCATCTATAGAATAAATTCCACTTGGTCATGGTGAATGATCTTTTAAATATGTTGCTGAATTTGGTTTGCCAGGATTTTGTTAAGGATTTTTGCATCTATGTTCGTAAGAGAAATGGGTGTATAATTCCTGATCTTAGATGTATCCTTTCCTGGTTTAGGTATCAGGGTGATTTCAGCTTTGTAGAATGGAAGTGCTCCTTCCTTGTCTATTTTTTAGCAACAGTTTGAGGAAGACACGGATTAATTCTTCTTTGAAAGTTTGGTAGAATTCTCCTGTGAACCAATCAAGTCCTGTGCTCTTTTTTGTTGGGAGACTTTTTATTACCCTTTCTATTTCAGTATATGTAATAAGTTTGTTTCGGTCACTTGGGTCCTCTGAGGTTAATTTTGGTAAATCACATGTGTTAATAAATTCATCCATTTCTTCTGTATTTTCCTGTTTTGGGGAATACAGTTTCTCAAAGTATTCCCTGATGATTTTCTCTGTTTCATTGTAGTCAGTGGTTATGATTCTATCCTTTTCTATTTTGTGGCATAGTTTAAGAAGGATAGGAATTAATTCTACTTTAAAGGTTTGGTAAAATTCGTCTGTGAACCCATCCTGTCCAGGGCTTTTCTTTGTTGGAAGATTCTTTATTGTTTGTTATAGTCCTGTTTAAACTATTTATATCTTCCTGATTTAATTTGGTAAGTCATAAGTGTTGAGGAATTTATCAATTCCTTCTGTGTTTTCCATCTTTTGGGATTACAAGTTCTCTAGTTCCTAATGATGCTCTTTATTTCATTGGTGTGTATTGTAATCACCCCCTTTTCATCTATAATTTTATTTTTGTGTCTTCTCACTCTTTTTTGTTAAGTTAGCTAAGAGTTTTTCAACCTTCTTTATCCTTACAAAGAACCAATTTTTAAATTCATTACTTGTATTGTTTTTTTTTTGGTTTCTAATTCATAAATTTCTTCCTTGATCTTTATTATTTCTTTTTGTCTGCTCATTTTGAGATTGAATTATTGTTTCTTTTCTAATGCCTAAAAGTGAATCATTAAATTATTGATTTGGAACTTGTCTGATTTTCCCTGAGGAAGGTCTTATGGCTTCACTAAGTCTCACTTTCTGCAGTGGCTGCCGAATGTCAGACCATCAAGAAACAGACTAGTGGTGATTTCTGTCCAGTCTCATTCCTAGGGGAAGGAGAAGTCACTTGGAATGGCAAAAGTTTTTTGAAATTATTTTAGAGATGGCTATTGTGTCATGATTACACACCAGCTGAGCAAGTCACTCTCCTTGTGGAAATCTAAACAAATAGCATTGACCAAAAAAGAAGTTGAAGACATTAATAGTCTAATGCATGTACAAAAAGGTATTAAAATATAGCTGGTGTAAATTGTTCAAATTTTCAAGGATTATATAATTCCTTATAATTTGGGTGACAGAAATTCAATTTACAAACCTAGCATAATGCTAAAGAATAAAATTATGAAGAAGGATAAAATAAATAAGTATATAAATAAATATTGCACTTGAAGCTATTATTAAGTGAATCATATAGCATATCATATAACTGGGAAAAATTAAAAGTGCTCCTACATGTACTGCAACCTAAGTCTGTACATCTACCCCAGCAAGAGTATTTCTTATGGCTCTTAAGACTGGAGTCGTAGTTGGTAATTCAGTAGCTCCTACAAGCTTTCCAAACTGTGGCAAAACTCGTAACATCTTAGTAAGTTCATTTTGACACTCAGTAACTTAGTAACTTAGAAAATAGCCTGCCAAATGCCTGTATACACTTTTAGATTGTTATGATGCAGAGGATAAACTAAAGTAGATATTAAGATGATTGATATAGATGTGTTTAGCCTGATTTAAACATTACACAGTGTATGCATATATCAAAACATCACATCATGTGCCATTAAAATATACAATTTTATTTAAAATTAAGTTTTAAAATGTTATAAAATAAAGTAGAAATAATTTACTAAATAGCATAACTGGGTAAGTAGGATTCTTCTTACAACAATGATTTGAAAGTATACAAATAAAACTACACAAATAATTGTATGCTAAAAATGAAGTATTGGGAGCTAGAACCAGAATTAATAAAGTGACTATTGCTCCATTCTTTATAATCAAATCTTAGAAAGCTGAACCATTACCTACAATATTTCCTATAGACTATAGAGTATTATTCACTTATGTGTGATGGAGCAATGAATGCTAGTATAGGACCTCCATCTTACCACAGCTATGGTGTATCCCAATTTCCCTATAGCAATATTAGCATTGTGCCTAATCTTAAAATTCAATAGGAGTACAACCAGAGAAAGGCAAACATTTTGGAATCAAACTAGCCTGGATTGTATTGTCTATCAATAATTTTTCCCATTTAAATCAGGTTTCTAGCAACTTGGATACCTTGGAATTGGCTTCCCAAGTTATTGCCATTTATGTCTTTCACAGTGTCATGAACAGAATAATGGATAAAGCCATAGTTGCTATGGTTTTCCTATTGTGAAGTAGCAGTAATAGTAGGAAAAGAGCATAAATTTCTTCTCAGCATCTGCCCACCTTCTTATTAGTTATCTACACACTGCTATATCATTTCTGCCCTTTTTCTTTGTTCTTGAACTAGTTAAGATGGGAAGCTAGTGAATGAAAATGTTATTAGTGGGAGAAGATGAGATAGTTATGGATCTGGTTCTGGGTCTATGGGTAACAACGTCAGGGTCTACAGGCTTCAGGACAACAGTCTCTGGATGGCTTCAAAATATACTCTTAAATTCTAAATTATAAAGACTTTCAGAGATTGTCTTAATTTTTTAATGATGTGTGAATAAATGGTAAAAGACACAACCCATGTATAGTGGGAAGATATGTACATTTCTAATTAAAGAAGAGATTATGAAACAGAGAATAATGTCCACCAAAGAGGGGGAAAGTGATTTGGACAGTATTCTGTAGTCAATTCTATTGTAGATGGATTTTAGAATGATTTTATTTTTTAAATGTGTAAATTAGAGGTTTGGGGAAAGAAGTATACAGTAAACAAGAATTAAAT